>JAJOOS010022512.1:0-11038 GCA_029582725.1 Solanum chiquidenum | reverse complement strand
CATATAAACTTTAAATCAGAAAAACATAAAATATATATTTGCTTACCATGAGAATTATTTGTGAGAGTGACAAAAGTATTGAAGGATAAATCTGCAATTAAAAAAATAATATTAGAAGAAATTATAGCATTAATATTCACTCAAGACTTTTTGAAAAATGTAATGAAAAATGGATGATTATGAAAAATGTATATCCAATTGTGCTCAAATTTATATGAATACTCTTCCATACTTGGAATATCAAAAGACATGAGAAGAGAAAGTAACATTAAGGTTAGGAATAGAAATGGGCAAAGCCAATAATAATTAATCATAATTATCCGTTTTATCATTTAAAATGACAGTTTCATCTATTATTTAATACTCATTTATGTACTAATTTTTGAAGGAAAAAATCAGAAATAATTTTAAAAAAGGAAAAAATAGACAATTACAAATGCTGGCCATTGGAGGGTGCCACATCAGCGATTCTAAATTCAGCTTTATATATATATAAAGATTAGTAAAACATTAATTAGCATAAATCACCAAAATACTATATATGAATATATGTTCTTTTCATTTATCCACCTTTTTATCAACTTCGGCAAATTTAAAGCATAAAAAATTAAAGGTTAAAACAACTTCAAGCTAAGCAAAGACTCAAAACTATATGTCCAAAAGTCAATCTCTAACACTTCTATGTCAATACATCAGTTTAATTTTACTTCTATGTCCAAAACTTGAATATCAGTGCATATCTTACATCTAAAAGGTCCACAATTGAACCACGATTATCAGTACTTTTCACATTCCCTTTCAGTTTGAAATGGAGTTGCAAAAAGTGAAAAGCTCGTCACATTAAATAGTATGCTGACATTAGGTAATATAAATTTAATAATAATATAATATGATAATGTTTAATTAATTAAATATTTGTACAACACTATAATTTGGTGTAAAGGTAAAATGGTAATCTAACTTTATGTAATGTCTCATTTCTTGTGAATTTGTTTTAATTGTGAAATGACCATTTTACCCTTTCTCATAGCATTTTCATGCTTAGTTTGTATTTCGAGAATGATTGGTGTGGTCTCCGATGCAATCGGGTATGTTTTTGGTGATTTAACCCCTCTTGAGTTGAGAATTCTTGTCAGGGTTGACTTCGGTCAATATTTTGAGTTCTGAGAATCGGATGGGAATTTCTTCATTTGCATCACATCCGAAATATCGAGTTTGAGCTAGTAGAGTGGTTGGTAAGATTTTTGAGGCCTTAGGTTGAGTTTTGGGTGAGAAGTTAAGTTTTAGCCTTAAGAGTTGTCTGGGAGGGTAATTCTGTAATTTGACATCTTTTCAGAAATTTGAAAGATTCTATTGAGTTCGAAATATCGATTTTAGTGGGGTAGCATGTCCAGTTTAATTTTATCGGATTTTGAATATTTCCGAGGATCCGGTCAGAGACTTGAACTTAGCCTTTTTCTGTTTTCTAGTGTCTGGTGCAAGGGGACTACGTTCGCAGGTCCCTAACGCATTCGTGGGTGATGGGCGACTATCACATCGTCATCGTGGAGGGTTGGGGCGCGATCACGGATGAACAGTTCTCCGCAATTGCGGTATTGTTCCCGCGTTCATAGAGTTTTGGCAGCCAGTGGGCCGCGTTCGCGGACCCTAATTTACAGACCTGACAGGGTATATTTGGGAATTCATCCCATTTTTCACTCGGTTGGGACCTTAGGAGAGGAGATTATTTAGGGGTTTCTTGAGGAGATTCATTTGGGTAAGTTCCCTTATCAATTCTTTACCAATTCCTCCAAATTTTATCTTCCGAAAGCTCTTAAAATTTTGATTTCAAAGTGGGTTATTAGAGTTTTTCTCCCAAAGTTGAAAAATTAGTAAAACCTTGATTTGGAACCCGTTTCTTGATCATTTTTAGGGGGGTTTTCAACCATGAATTCCTCTTGGCTAGTAGAACTTGATTTTCAACTAAATATTTTGATTTTTTCCTTTCAATTTTCGAAGTGATTTTTGAATTATTTTACCCCCAGTTTCAAATCCTATCAATATGGGTATCATTGGACTCCTTTTGATGAACTCTTTTCATTTTTGATAGTTGAGGATTATTTCGGTGATTGTGTGGTTGAGGAAGTGCTCTAATTAATTAGGTTGTTCGAGTGAAGTTTCGACATTGAGGTAGGTTTTTCTATCCCTCTCTTAGATTGAGATGAGTAATTAACATGTTCTTAGGAAGTCAACTGTGAAATGAGTAGTATCATGAGTCTTAGAATTTGATAAATGTTGACCTCTTTGTGTAGTTCGTGTGATGCCTATTTGTGATGTTTAGCATGTGTGAAGGGTTGTGTGATTCTGTTAATTTTTGTGGGAAGCCTGTGATAATTGAGAAATTTTCCGAGCGAGGGGTTGTGTGGTTTATCCTTATACTTGACATTGAGATGCCCGAGTGAGGGGTTTGAGTTGACTTTTGAATATTTTAAAATGAAAGCAATGTTTTCTAAATGGTAAAGACTGATTTCAAATGGATTCCTCCACTATCCCTATCATTTAAGAATATGTTTCATAACTTGATGAGTTTGGGAACTTGATGCTATTTGAAGTCCCTGGTGAACTAATTATACCTATGTGTAGTATGTGTTGTGATGCATTCATTCTCATGCAACATATCATTAATCATGGAAATATGAGAAAGTGGAGAAATACTATCTTTTTGAGAAAGAAAATGTGACACCTTACTTATATCCTTGATCACGAGCTAGGTGACAAGTTGATGAGATATTAAGATTATGAGATTGGTAAATAGATTGTGAGTCCCCCATGAGTCCTTTTCTTGAAGCTAGAGCTTAGATGAAATTAACTAAAACCACCTCCTCTATTATTGTTAATGCAATATTTACGGCTTGTGAAAACAAATATTACACGGTTAAAAAAAGGACATAAGTAGTTAATTTTTCTTTATAGTTTTTAAGTTCCATTTTACATAGGAAAAAAACAGATTGAATTAATTAATAAATTAAGAAATCAATAAATCAATTTTTCATTATTTTGTATTTATATGTTTCTTTTTTATCATTGAGTTATTTCCCCGAACAATCAAGTTAGATATTCTACATGGGGATTCAAAAAGTAAAAGAATCTAGTATTTTCTTTATCTCAATTTATGTGATATTTTTTACTTTTTACTCGGTCTAAAAAATGATATTTTTATCTATTTAGTAGTAAATCTAATGTTATAAAACTTTTTATTTTACCTTTCATAATGGGATAAAAATTCATAGTGGAATGTTTAATGAGATGATTTATCGCCACAAAAATTTCATTGACTTATTTTAGACTAGAAGTTTCAACAGTCTTCCTTTTCTCTTTTGAAATATGTGACCAATCACACCTACGCATAAATTAAGATAAATATAGCATATATAACAAAAAGCGTGTTCAACAATTCGCAGATGTAAAAGAAAAAAAATAGGGAAGTTACACAAAGATAATGCACAAGTATTACATAATGCAACGTTACAATCAAGAGAGGATCCAACTTTGGGTTCACGGAAATTCACTAGCTTTTGCTCAAGTCCTATAAATCTATTAAAATATTCACTATATATTTATAAATATTTGACTATGAATCCAGATATTATCGTATAATGATTTGAAATCGATATAAAAATCCATAAACTTTAAATCTTGAATTCAACTCTAGGCCTACAATTTGTATTACTTGTTTTTGGGCACGTGTTCCGTGCAAATAGTATCATACAATATAAATCATATTAAAAAAATACATTGTAATGAATTTGGGCGGTTGTTGATCCGCCCATTCATTACCTCAATCTATTTCAACCCCACCCATTCCAACCCGTTAAAAATGAGTTGATATTTAACTCGAATTTGATATGTTAAATATAGTCATAATAAAGAAAAAAATATAATTTTATTAGGTGCTAATCTATCTATATATATAATAGGAGAAGAAAAAGTGACACTGTCAGCACCACAAAATTTCTCATTTATTTAGTTTTGAAAAATAAAATTTAAAATTTAAAAATGCCTTTTTTTGAAAAACTACAACTACGATTTTTTTTTCAAACCATAGTTTTTACATTTAAAAAAGTCAAAGATAAAATAGAAAAAGATAAAAAAAAATAATATAAAAATATATAAAAAAAAAAAGACGGATGAAAACCCATTATCCCATTTTCATCCACTTCTTTTCATCTTAAAAACTGCAGTTTTTTTTTTATCAAAGAAAAAAAGTTACTGTTTTAAAAGACAAGTTGAAGTTTTTTTTAATCTAATTAAAACTGTAAAATTGTTTGTTTGCTTACGTTTTTTTGAATTGGGACTCCTTTTTAATAGCTAACTTTCACAATTTTTGAATTGCAAATAACTACCCAAAAACTGCTTCTTTTTTTATTTTTATTTTTATTTTTTTGCTTTATTATTTTTTAAACCGCCTCCTCTTGAAGAGAGTAGATATAAAGGGAAAAATAATTACTTTTTTCTATTATGTTCTTCACAAATTTGAAGAGAAGATATAGAGAGAGAACTTCACTTTTAGATGATGAATTTTCTAATTCCTTTTTTTTTTGTACATTATTTTCTTTATATCATATATAGACGTATAATACCAATGATACATCAACTTATCGAGGAGTAGATATATTTGATCAAGCATAAGAAAAATCTTCTAACTGACTTTTTGCTATCTACATCAATGCTAATTCCATGTCTATGTTTTTGTAATTTTTCTCACAGGCTTTAAGAGGAAGCATAATAAAAATTATTTGTTTAGTAACATGTTTTTATTGAGGGAAAAAAGGTAAGTATTATTGTTTAATATCACTTTGGATTTTGTAATATCTTAATCATGTTTTTTGTTTAATATTATTCTCTCCGTTTTTCAAAATTAAAACGATAGTATATATTTTTTTTAAAAACTTATGTAACACTACGAGCAATAAGTGCTTTGGCATAAAGTTTATTAAATGACTTATAATTTTTTTTTGTTCAAAATCATGCAGGTATACTAAATTTGGATATAAAAAATTAGACTAAAGTTATCTAAGATTTTATGTTATCTTGGTAGAGGTTAAGAGATAAATTAGGAGACGTAACATAATTAATGTGATGCATTTTAAGTAGAGATAGAATAGATATAAACTCTATTTTTATGAAAATAAGAAACAATTATTATATGCATATTATGAAATCATGAAATGTTTGATTTTATTTTGATTACAAATATGTGTTTGTAGCAAAGGTAAAGACTAAATACCCCCAAACTTACATATGTATAGACTTTTTTCTTCATATATACAATAAAATTTTAATCAATACATTCCTAATTTTCATCACATGTTATAGTGATGATAATTATTAAGCAATTTTAACTTATTTTGGCTTATGAGAAGCGTGTTAATTCTTTTGTAATAATGTTCACAAATTTAATTCAAAATTTATCAAAAAAGAATTGTCAAAAAAAATGATAGTTATATATTGATAATAATTTGGATTTTCTCAAAAAATAAATTTACTAATTAAAAAAACTAACAAATCACATCAAATGGTTTTTTGAAAATCTATATCGATAAATAATTTTAAAATTAGAATACATTTAACAAAAAATATCGTTTTGAACAAAATTTGAATAATTTAGAACACTATTTATTTAATCAAAATGCCAGAAACTAAAAATATATTTCAAATTTTGTTCTACTTCTTTAATAAAAAAAATAGAACATTACTAAAATGTGGAGCACTTTTAAGTTTGATTTACGGTATTTAAATCATAAAAGAAGACTTAAAAATTACTATTATTCTCACTTTTTCCATTTACTCTCTTCGCGGAATATTTACTCAATATGATCTTTTATATAAAAAAAAATTATTTATAAAATATGCATTATTTTTATTTTTTGTAGTTCCTAAAATTTTCATATTCTTTTATACTAACTATGTAACACGCGGATATATATGAGGAGGTTGAACACCACATCCACTATATCGAAACATGTGATTATAAAATATAAAATTATTAATAAGTGAATAATAAAATTTATAAAATCATTTTAATTTTAAAATTATGATATTTAAAAGTATTCGTATAATTTAAAAGAACAAATAAAACAATTAAACTTAATAAAAAATGAATTGGTTTGAGTCTTGATCCGTAACCCGTTACCTAACCCATTTTTTATCTAATCCATTTTGATCCAAACAAATTTAGATTGTATTAGGTCTTGACCTTATAATCGTCTTAACCCATTATGATCCGTCCAAATTTGACATAACCTGCCCAATTGTCACATCTGATTATAAAAGTGGGAAAAAGAAAAAACAAAAACTGTTTCATACTGAACCGCAGTGACTCTGTTGATATCATTTTCCCCAGAAAAGCTGTTCTGCGCAAGAAAAACTGTTTAATTTCTTGCTTAGAAAAAAGGTACCTTTTGTTTCTCTTTTCTTTCCGTAGTGTTTTCTATGAAAATTGATGTAGTAGTGTTGATTAGGGTTTTTATTATATGATGATAATTTTGTATATGCATTTTGGAAACTCAGTAACAAAGCAATTGCTTGGTCTAGGGTTGTGAAGAAACCTCTAATTGGGCAAATTGTATTGGGGTTTGATTCTTTTTGGTACATATAAAGAATTTTTTCTTGTTGGAAATCTTGAATGACGGGTAGATATGAGAATCTTAGTAGCTTAATTGATTGGTTATCTGAATAATGGGGACGGGTAGATATGAGAATCTTAGTAGCTTAATTGATTGGTTATCTGAATAACGGGTAGATATGGGAAATCTTAGTAGCTTAGTTGATTGACTATTTGAATGACGGGTAAATATGAGAAATCTTAGTAGTTTGGTTGGCTATCTGAATGACGGTAGATATGAAAAATCTTAGTAGCTTGGTTGATCAGCTACCTTGTCTTGTTGTTGAGGGTTCAATTCCCCCACCTTGTAATCCCCGTTCAATTAGGGCAGAGGCGCACCTTGTAATCCCCATTCAATTAGGGCAGAGGCGCGGAGGTAGGAGGCACAAGGGGGTTCAATTGAATCCATTAGGGCAGAAGCACGGAGGTAGGAGGCACAACGGGGTTCAATTGAATCCCCTCGTCGTAAAACTATACTATGTATATAGGGGGGAAAATAATTTTTCGCATGTATATATAACTTGTTGAATCTTCCCAGTGCAATGGCAAAAGGGGTTGACAATATGAACTTGTAACCTTAAGCATTGTTAGCTATTGTCATTTTGTTAAGTAATGTGACAGTTTTTTAGTTGCATTGTTAGCTTAAGTGACAGGAGCCAAGAAACTATAAGAAAAGGTGTTCGAACTTAGTTGAAAAGCCCCACGAGGATGAAGCAAAAGATGGAACCTTTGTCACTTAAGCCACGAGACAAGGAAGGAACGGATAGGGACTTTGAAGGAGCCGGAGTTTCTAGTAGAGAAGAACAGGATATAATTCAAAAGGCAAAGCTTTTCAATCAAATGTGCGAAGGTATCTGTTTCTTTTTGTTCTGTGTGTGTTTTTTAATAATGTTGGTGCCTAGGCTGCGACTCTGCTTTGTACTTCATTGTCTATATGGGGCTAACCACAATTTATAATTTCAGGGGTAAGTGTTGTGACACCATCAAATAAGACAAATCATATTGATATCGTTGATCATGATCAAGTGAGTAGTTTCTGTAGTTCTGTTGTTGGTTTTCGTATGTATTGTGCGCGAAACATAGTTAGCCATTTGTCTTATTACTTAGAAAGAAATAACGGGCATAACCACACACTTTTTTGCGAGTTTCCTATCTGCACTTCATTTTTTACCATTATCTCAAAACAGAATGGTCAATGTGTCTGTCAATTCGTTAGTTATACATTGTATTATGTTGGAAAATTCTCTAGATTGATGACTCTGTGGAAACAAATCTGCTCAACACTTTCCTGGAAACATTGGTTGGTAGAGATGATGCTGTGTCAACGACGAAAGCACTTGCACTGCTGGAAGCAAATAGTGGAATAGAAGTTTGCCAAAGATTGTTGAAAAACTGGAAACAGTGAGTTTAGATTCTGTTTTTTCCCAATTTTCATAGTTAATTTGTCTGATTTTCGCTGAAGTACTTCCTTTTAACATGATAGATTGAGGCCATTGACACAAAAGTTTATTGCTCTGGTTGCTGAGGTCAAGCAAACTAATGAACATTTGTCGATGAATGGATTCAATAAAGCTGAAAAGGATGTAAGTATAGATTTATAGAGACAAGCCTTGCGTCTCCTTGTCGTGCTAGAAATAAAGTTTTCAAAAAAAATGGTGTTCTTACCTTAGGTGAAGGTATTGGATGAAGAAAATGAGGCTTTGGAGGAATCAAGTGACACATCGATAAGGCTCTACAAGAAAATGAAGCACACACATGTTTCTTGTGGAAAAGCTTCATGTACCAAGGTATGTTTAAACGATTGTCCAAGGCATTAGTAGTTATAATGTGAGAGTTGAGGGTCTTTTGGAAATAGTCTCTCATCTCCACGAGGTCTAAAACATTTGTTTTGTCCTTTTTAGGCCATGAGGATTGACTTTCAAGACGAAATACTTATGGACATTCTCAGTAGGTTACCCCTGTTGCCTCTTCTCCGATTCAAATGTGTTTCAAAAAATTGGAAGACATTAATCTCAGATCCTTACTTTAACATGAAGCATCAAAGACATCACAAGAATGACTTAAATTCCCAAAAACTTATTGTTGCAGTAGATAAGCTTACCTTCTTTTCTTCTTCTTCCTTATCAACTGTTCAAGTTGTTGAGGATATACAAAATCTCGATTGCCCTACAAACAGTATATCAGATCACTATTGCCACATTTACGGTTCTTGTAATGGGTTGGTTCTTGTTGGCATTTTTGATCGATATGATAAACAACTTCTGTTGTGGAACCCTTCCATGAGAGAATCAACAGTACTTCCTCGTCCAGAATTTGTAACAAGGTACTCTACTTTTGGATTAGGGTATGATGCAACTAGTGACGACTATAAGGTCCTTAAGCTAGACCAAGGTTATTCAGATGATTTTCATCTCCAACCATCCTATGAAATTCTCGCGTTAAAAAGTGATTCCTGGAGAAAAATTCGTAACTATCCAAGTAGAATTTGTCCTAACACGGGATCTACGTTGGAGATTGAGCCTAAATTTGATGAGGATCACAATATGGAACCTTTGGCATTTCTAAATGGAGCATTTCATTGGGTTGGTTTTTCAGGAGATCATTGTATTGTTTCGTTTAGTTCTTCTTCAGATAATATGGTGTTTGGAGAAATATCGTTGCCAGAGCCACCAACGTTCAGAATCTACAGGTTAGGGATGAATTCTGATTATGGCGTTTCAGTATTGGGAGGAATGCTTTGCTTTTATTGTACTCATTATCAATGGCAGATGGACGGCACTTTTAAGTTGTGGATAATGAAAGACTACGGTGTAAAGGAATCTTGGACCGAGATTTTTACTCTCAAAGAGACTCGTTTTCATTCAATCATACCAAAATATAGGTTTGCGGATGGTGAATTTCTACTCTGCTGCAAATTGGATGGTCATTCTGTATTTAGGACATCCAAAGGACCGTTTGGATTATGGTCTCAAATTGGTATTCATCAAGACGGTGTCGTTTATACAGAAAGCTTGATTTCTCCAAAATCACTTATTCAACGTGTGATTAATCATGTATGATCAAGAACATCAACTATGTCATCGATCAATGTCTTTTTCTATAGTCGTTTTTTTTAAAATAAGTTTTGGTTATATATCTAGTAAATACTAGACTTCATGAAGTTGTTATAGGGCCACCAGTTGGTACCCCAGACACTTTTTTAGACATGTTTGAAAATTTGTGTTGCCCTGTCCTGTCCTGCTCGATTTAGTCTCTTTCATTATTCTCTTTAATGTCATTTTATTTTATATGATTTTAACTTTTTAATTAGGAAATGGGGACAATTTACAATACAACTACTTTATAATCACAACATACCTATTAATTTATGAAAAACAATAATGACAAGTTAAAATTAGAATGGATTAGGTTTTAAGCAAAAGAGGGGCACACATCTTAGTAAATACAAAAATGTAATATTAGTGCTTAAAATTTAGAGGGGCACACATCTTAAAATACAATGTCTCATTTAAATTTTTCAAAAATAATCTGTTATTGTTCCATATTTGAAATATACATTAATCAAACTCAGTAATTTATTGTGCAAAGTGAGATAAAATCGTATGAATTAAGAATTATGAGATCTCGTATTCAAATTTGAATGGAGATAAAAAAATGTTCAAACTAGTGCCAAATATATATAAGCATTTTCAACTAAACAACAGATATCCATCTTTGTCAAATTTAGTTGTGTATATACAAAAAAGAAGAAGTCATATATGCTTTAAATTTTTGTGGGGGCATGTTTAGGTTAAGAGCTTTTGACAAATGTTATTTTTTCTTATGACATATTTAATAGGAGTTGAGAATCGCGTAGTATTACTTTTGAAGTTTCTTATTCTTTGAGTTTGGTTATTATTTATGATTTTTTGACACTTTAATCATCGTTTTATCTTGTTATAATGGTTTGTTAGGTTGTCTATAGTATCTTATCATGACTTTCTTCATTTCTTTTTTTCGTTATTTCTTTTTCTGTACTGTATTAGATTTTTTGTTTCCTTGAGCTGAGGGTCATCGAAAACATTCTCTATGAACACTTTATCCAAAATCGACTTCACTTTATAAAGTAAACTAAGTATGTCATTATTATTGTAATTATAATTTATCTCTCAAAGTAGAA
The DNA here is from genome assembly GCA_029582725.1 of Solanum chiquidenum. NCBI lineage: Eukaryota > Viridiplantae > Streptophyta > Magnoliopsida > Solanales > Solanaceae > Solanum > Solanum chiquidenum. Next base: position 236 of record JAJOOS010022512.1, on the reverse strand, counting down.
GGATAAAATTTTGAGACATTTTTTCTTTAAAAAAAAACATGCAAAGAAAAGCAAAAATAAACCCTAGACTAGTTTAACCAATGATTGATAATTAACTTGTTGAGATTATAAACATAAGCTTATTTACACACCACTAAAAATAAAATGACAACTAATTACTTAAAATTCATTTCTAGAAGTAGTAAAATAATTTTTTGAGACATTTTAAAAGAACTATATTTTTATGTAAAAAAAAA
>JAJOOS010022510.1:0-17824 GCA_029582725.1 Solanum chiquidenum | reverse complement strand
AGGAACTCCCTCACACCATTTTGTCACTTTTGCCTATGCTAGGGCCAATATAATGAATGACTCTCCCTATGCTCTGCTTTTTTGCATCAGAAAGATTAGCTATCGACAAGTAAACTGCAGTGTCCTCTAAATATGATAGACAATGACATGCTAATCTTATATACCAAAACTGCAACATGTACTATATTATTTTGGTTATATTACATTAGTTAGTATGTGCAAATCGTTCAACTCAACATCACGCTTATGTGTATTGTACATATTATGAATATTTCTAATAGTACATAATATAATAGATCATATTATCTATCTTCTACAAATGCCCTAAACCTTGATTCATTAATATTACAATATTTTTACAACCATAGTATTTTTACTATTGGGCCCGTGCTTAGCACGGGCTTCCCCACCCTAGTATATATATATATGATAGTATAGTATGTCTATATAGGTAAAAGGAATAGAAGTTCAAATGGACCCCTTTCCGTCAAATGAAGAAGCCCATTTCGTAGTCACTAGGGAATAGGAGTGCTTCGTTCAGCCCATAAAAATTGATCAACCGTGTCCAACAAGATGTTCAAACAGTATAATCATAATTCATAAGATACTTCACCAAAAAGGAGATTGCTAAAATGCTTGTTGGATTAGTAAGGTTAAGGGGCTAACGATTATAAACTCAGACAATGTTGACAGTTGATATAATGCAAAGAGTAATCTTTTCTTACTTTTGCATTATAAGTTATTTCATGGAGAATGCCTTATATCTTTATGTACACGTTGAAATGTAACATGAAAACTTAGGAAGTATGCGTTTATTTATCTTTCATTTGGAAGTACGAATTTGAACTTTTGACACCAAAGGACTCCTGATCCCGAAACAAAGAGAGTCCGGCTCTCTTTTTTCGCTCATTCAGATGAAGAAATTCCGTGAAGACGACGAGAGGAAGATGCCGCTTGCTCTTTCCGTTCCTTCTCTTTCGGAGTGGAGCACTCCTCTTTGTTCTGTTCCTTTCTAATAAAAGTTTGGTACATGTTCTGAGCAAGCCTTCACGCGAGATGAACGGTACCTGTGAAGTGAAATCTATTTGTCTTGGCTTCCAACTCATTAACTCACATAATTTTAACTTTTATGCATTAATCAATAACATAAATTTTAAAACTAACATGCCCTCATCGTTCACTATAAGTGAAATTAGTAATTTTAAAAAATAATATAAATGACATGTTTAATAGAAATGTCTAATTTTTTTAAAATAATTAAATTTATTATTTTTTTTGAGAAAAGACATAAAGTCACTACTGAAGTTGTCCCAAATTTTCAAAAAAACACTTTAACTTTGCGGACGTCCTATTACCTCATAAAAGTATTTTGAAATATTATTAATTCAAAATTAAAATATTATATTACATTTAAGAAGAATTATAAATATTAGAGATTTAATTCATGGCCTTATATGAAAAATAATATGTTGATTACAAAATAATAGAAATAATAATAAAATAATGAAAAAGTGAAATAGAGAGTGCGAATAGTAGTTCTCCAAGTTTGAAGAACTACTATTCAACTCTTGTATATGAAGAATAAAGAGTGCAAAAAGGGTGGTTGGAGAGCTCATTCTATATTTTACTCCAAATAGAGAGAATGGAGAGTAAAATAGAGTGGGATTGGAGATGATCCTAATACTTTTATGGAGTAATAGAACGTCTATAAAATTAAGGTGTCTTTTTTAAAATCAGAATAATTTTAGTAGTCACTTTATGTCTTTTATTTCTTTCTAAACTTATTTATTGATGTACATCCAGTTCCAATTGTTTGTATGATTTCCTTTTCAGGAATTCGGGGGGGGGGGGGGTGTCTAAACCAAAGTGCAAGTCATTATGATTTGCTGAATTAATTAGCTAATGCTGCAATTAATATAGCAATTAAATGTGTCATGATTATATGCAGATGCAAAGTGCCTCTTGTTGAACCACAATACTTTTTATTTTAAAAGAATGGTTGTGCCCACAGCATATTGCGGCTGAGCATTAACAAAATTAAATAAGAATATCATCAAAGCCTTCATTCTTAAATATTTTTTTTCCTCACTCGAAGTCATGTCCGCATCGAAGGTCCAACAAAATAAGGATCATGCACTACTCTTATTGTAGAATAGTTTCACCATTGCACCAAATTCATATTTTCGTCTTTCTTGATTATTGTCTTCTATTATTATTAGAAGATCACAATTGTCACGCCTCGAATCTACACCCTGGACAGAACTGACACGCGAGAATCATTGATGGTCCCAAGTGAACTCTTGGCCTGACTTACTTACTCAGCGGACTTAAACACAAGAAATAATCTCAAATAATGAACTTATGAAATAAACTTAGAATGTCTTTAAAGAAACATTCAAACTAGCCAAGATGGCTACTCAAGTCTCAAAACATAAGTCAATAATAAAGTAGTGACAAATGAACTACATGACTGACTATTTATGAAGCCTCTAATAACTGAGATGGATGTCGGGACAAGACCCATGACATCCTAATGTACTAAATATTGAAGGCAATAAAAGGGATCCTCCGGAAGCAAGGAGGTTCACCAACAACTCTGGAGCTCAACTAAAAACGATGTGTTGGATGCCGATCCTGGTTACATGTATCTGCATCATTAAAATGACATCAATACATTGAATGTACGAGTATGCGAGGGGAATTCTAAAATAAGACATAAGCTTGAAAGGAATTGAAGAACAAACCTAGTCTGAACTGAACTGAACTCATTTCAATATAAAGCAATAATAAACAAGTGCAGTATAAATATTTTTTTTTTTAAAAATGGATAACAACTCTGTGTATTTAAAAATACAATAGTGACTCTATATGTATGCAAAGATACAACCATCACTTAAGAGCTATTGTGATGATACAACGTTTTGCCTCACGCTGCCAGGATCGTCCTATACCTTTTCGAGGGTATAGAACCTTACTACTAAGTGGATCCACTAGTCTATGCTAAAAAACACTAAGGAATCATCTAAAAAAGTATGACCCTTTTCTACCCATGATGGCTACATAGTTTATAGGGGTTGGGAGTTATCTGAACTCGCCCCCATATCGATGTTCAATACTATTCCCAAAATATATTACTAGCTCTTATGTTTAAAAACATATTTCTTTCTGTGGTTTGAGATAATTGCTCAAAACTTAGCTCAAAGACTATCTTGGAAAACAAAGTTTCCTCTCTTGCTTAATTGTGAAAGCAGTTACTCTTTTCTGAAAACTAGCTCAAAGGCTCTTTGGAAATCTCAATTTCCTTTCTTATTTAAATGTGAAAATATTTTAAACTCTTTGGGAATACATAGTCCCCATATACTCTTTGAAGAAATGAACTTCAATCTTTACTCTTTACTCAACTTAAAACTCAAGTCTTAAAACAAAGTTAAAACTTTTGTAAAAGACTTTTGGAAGACTCTAAGAATTTCTCTTGACTTGACTCTTAACTCTTCTTGAATTGAATTATGAATTCAAGGTTCATGATCTCATGTTATGGATGGTTTCATATTGTTTAGACATGCCTTAGAGTGTAGAATTCAACTGGAAAGATAGGTACGTTTCGAGGGAACTAGTACGAAAAGAAGTGGGAAGAAGTAGAAGACCTGGCGTCCCTGGGGCTCTGAGTGGCGCGGGACGCCAGACCCAAAACTTCAGAACTGAAGTTGGGGTGCGCTGAATGGCGCGGCGCCCCAGGGTCAAAACTTCAGAGAACTTTGTGGGGTGCTCTGAGTGGCGTGGCGCCCCACCCCTCTGCTCAGGTGTTTGGCGATTTTTCTTGCTCATTTTTCAACTCTAAACCCTCTAAACTCAATTGGGTATTTTCCCAAACACTTAGATTCGACTACATAATCAAAATATGCAAGAATCTACTCAAAACGACACCTAATTTCATGAATCAAAATCAAGAACTTCTCAACAACTCCAAAAATCAAGAACCCAATAGAACTTCAATCCATCATGAACTCAATTTCTAAACCTTTAAGAATCTAAATTCGCTGAAATAAATCATGATTGGCGTGCGGGTGAACTAACCCAACGATATGTGATCTCACATACCTCGTAGGGATTACCCCTTGACGAAATCCATAAGCAATTCTTCAAGAACTTGGTGATTCCTTGCTTTTCTCCTCTTCTTTTCTTTTCTCTCAAAACCCTAACTTGTTTTTCAAAAGCGTAAACTGAATCCAACCAGTTTAGACCCTAACTTAATTATCAAAAATGAAATTAATTAATTGGGTGGTGAAAAGACCATAATGCCCTTCAAAAATCCGGTTTTGACTTTCCTTATCTAGACAACCCAACTTCAAATGGGCATATCTCACTCATACGAACTCGAAACTGAGCAAACCCGACGGCGTTGGAAAAATAATTCAAAGATATTTTCTACGGTATCTTGTGGAACACCTAAATCATCGTGAGATAGGAGTTATGGTCGTTTGAAGTGTACCCAAAACTCATTCTTAACTTAACTTTGTCAAATTTCCAGATTTTCATTATTTTCAAAAAATCACTCTTTCTAATTCTAGCGCTTTCTAGTTGGTGTTACAACAACAAACTTGTTTTAGTAGGCTTTTCATGACAATAGAATTCAAATATTTTTTGTTTTATTTAAAATTTATAAAATTAAAGTCGAAGATAAGTTATATTTAATTATAACTTCTTCTTTTTTGCTAAAGAGAGAAGATAGTAACACTTCATTTGAAATCTATAAAAATGGAGTTGGAAAGCAAGTGTAAAGCACTTTCTAAAAATTTCTAGAAGATTATAAAAATCATAATAAAATGAAAAAACATTCTAAACGAAGGTGAATTAATTCTCATTTCTCTTGGCGCAACGGCGCGTCAATCTATTATTTTCTCAAAGATTATAAATTAATTCCATTAATATTTAAAAATAGAATTAAGTCACCTAACAAGAGGTAGGCAAGAGTTTTTAAGCCAAGACATCAACTTGCCATACGTGGGACAACTGACAAGTACCACTACTACCAGAAAAATCACTATTTTCCAAATTTCTGATTGAGAAATATTTGATGGTTATTTTCTTAAATATTTTAATTGATGAATTAATAAGAAGAAAATAGTAGTATTTTCATACGAAAAATTAGAAAGCTTTTTAGTATTTCAGTAAAAAAAATTCCACCGTATTTTTTTTCAATGATCTAGTTCAATGTCAAATAAATAGAATAGTTATATTTTATGATACAAATTTTCCATTAATTTACAATCGAGAAAACCACTGTTTCTATTTCTAGTAGTGACAATACCTTGTAGAATTTATTTTTTAAAAATAAAAAATCGGTTGGTTGGTTTACCCCTGACGATTGAAGTGGACAACTAAAATCATTACTGTAATTTAAGAGAGGTTATTTGCACACAATTAAACTCGAACCACTTTTCGCCTGTCATAATTTATTATGCTTACCTCCTCTTGTACCAAGTGGTTTAACTAATTTAACATTTTTTAATATCCACATTAACTATCTTTAAATCCTACTTCCTCTGTCCCTAATTACTTGTCCATTTTTGTATTGACACACCTATTAAAAAAATAATTAATGATATAGTGAGTTTACCATTTTACCCCTATTAATTATGAACTGGATGAAAAACTCTACATTTTTCAAAATAATTAGTCATTTAATTGAAGGTATAATATGTAAAAAAAATTATCCTTTCTTGATTTGTCAAAATGAACAAGTAATTAGGGACAACTATAAAAGAAAAAGTGCACAAGTAATTAGGGATAGAGGGAGTAATATCTATGAAAAACGTCATTGCCTGCTAGGTTTTTGTCAACATCACTTAAGATTTCCCTTGATTATCTTATTTAATTTAACTACAGTAATAAATGAGGAAATATAGTCCAACAAACCTTTTTGAGGGGATTAATATAGTTCAAATTTCTTTATTACAATTCTTTGTGTCATAGCATTGCTTAACACCTCGCAAATATTTCTTTCTTAAGTAAATGGCAATGGAGTACGAATTAAAAGGAAAAGATAATAGTACCAAACGAAATTAAACTTTGTTTGTTTAATCAAATATTGAGAAAAATTAAATCAACATTATATAGGCTCGGTTGGTAATGACATACTTATTTTTTTTAATGACTCAAATAGAGAACCATAGTTTTACGCAGATATTCTTTTTAAAAAATTTAAGAACTGGCATTTTAAAGGGAGTCTTAGAGTAACTAGTAATTAGTAAAGTTGTGGTTTGCCTTGCGGATACCGCCGCAGTAAAAGTGCCTTAAGCAAATAGTCAGTGGATCAGTCATATCATTTGCTCATCGGGTGCTCCATGTTAATTTTATATAAATACCTCTTAATTTTTACTTAGATATATATATATATATTCCAAGACGAGATTAATGGGTGCTCGAGCACCCGACAAACTCTATGTCGCACTTTAGTGCACCAAACTACCCTTGTCATTAAGAACTTTTTTATAAGAAAACAGGAGAGCGCGAAAAAGAAGATTCACTACATTATCCAAGTTAATTTATCTGATAGTTACTCAATTAATAGCTTTTATTTATAAATTCACTTTTTTTAATTAAAGAAAACTAAAAATAATAATTGAGATACTAATAACTATTAGTTGATTAACTATAGAAGAAATCAAACCGAGAGAATTGAGTGCAAAGTGAAGATGTATATGCAACAACAGCGAAAGAGAAACCATAACAAAAACAATCCAAAGAAACAGTCTAGCAGATAATTAACAACAGCAAGCCTTGTTTCCTTCTTCCAAATTCTCTTCCTCTGTTTCAGAACAACCCTGTTTTTCTAGAAGAAACAGCACAGCTTCTACTTCTCAGAAACAAATCTGTATTCACTTTCACATCGTCATCAAAATCACACGGCTTATCTTCATCGATTCTTCCAATTGCAACAGATCGACTCCGAGGCACCAAATCATCATTTTTAGCAATTGATTTTTGCCTCAGAAACTCTGTTTCCATTTTGTTTACCAGACTTTTTCTGGAAGCAATTCGCACCAGCTCCCTGAAATCTTCGTCCCTACTACTTGATACAGATGAATTGACACTGAAACTTCTCGGCAAAGCAGAGATTTGTGGAACACCCATAACACTACCATACCCAATTTTTCCAGAACAATCCATCAAGCTATGGACGTAACAGTCTCTTGCTTTAATTAAAACTCTAATTGGTGCTTTTATGCACCTCTTGATTCTGCTCTCTTTGTTACCCTTATTTGTGCTCATTTTCAAAATTTGAACCGTCGAATGTTGCGTATTATTGGCAGATATGCAAGAAAAAAGGACTGATAAGAAGAAAATAAACAAGTGGGGAGAAAACAGTTTAAAGCTTTAATGAATAAATAGACTATACTGGTGGGAGTATTTATAATTTGTTCGTTGGGACAGATTGGCATGAAATAGGAATATAAAAAGGGTTTCTAAAAAGATTGGGCGGATAGAAAATATATATAAAGAATAAGGAACGAATTATCACCAATAAAGTGAAAGTTCAGATAATTAATTAAATGAGTTACTAATTTATTTATTTTATTAAGATGATATGTTTAACTCAAAAATAAACAGGTTATGTGGGACGTTATGGCCAAAGAATTCATAATGACTAAGCGGAAAGGAAGAATAAAATTATGGCTGAAGTATGGACCATGTCAAATACAGTTTAATGTTCAATATATATTTAAAAAAAAGATACACGCCGTAATCGAGATGGCAATGATGATTAATTTAAGTAAATATTTTGTTAAACAGTACACGCATAGGTTGAATTTTCGTATTACTAATAATGTTAATGACGATTGACGACGGAGAAAGGAACATAATATAATTATAATACTAATTAGAAGACTTGGAATTGCATTTGCAAAATGAAAAAAACAAAACAATTTTCCTTTTTTTCAAACTTCCCTAGTCAATGTGAGAAGAATACGCCCATTTCATATTTTCTTTAAGTTCACAATAGATAATAAAAATTAAAAGAAGATAATCATAACCATTTCTTGAGTCAGTTGTCGTTTAAATTTGGAAATCGACATTTTTGTTTTCTCATGTTGCTATTAGTAAGAGTTTTGGACAAATTCTTGTAATTATTTGTAGGATGGAGAGACACTATTTTCTATTAGATATTTTTTCAAATATTATTTTTCACTTTAAAAATAAAAAATTTCTTTTAAAATTAAATTTTACAATAAAACATGATCAAACGCCCATGTCACTTAGGCCAAATATTCCAAGTGGCAAATTGATACAACTAGATATATGTGATGGAGAACTAGTTACTACGACATAATCCATATTTAAATGTTGATGATTTTTGGTCATTTCTGGTGGAAGATCTATGCAAATGACATATGGATAACTAGTTACTACGACTTAATCCATAATCACCTTTGTTTTCATCCTTAATAATTGCGCAGCCAGATAAATACAAACCGGGAATGCTATTTACATGTAATTATATATGAAAATAAGTTAGTAATTTGTAGTTGGCAAGTCCAACCTTTCGAGTGAAAAAAATTAATTTCATTTTGACCTGGCTAACTCTTCTTAATATTTTATATAGCTCTAAATTATTTGTTTTAGAACTTTTTTTTTGTAAGTTCATGTGTCGAGGTGTAACTCTTCTCTCTCCCTTTTCATTTTCTTGATAAGCTAGGGTGTAAAAATGAATTTCTCCTTCCTAGTTTTGTAGTGCAGAGGTCTAAAGTCAAACATAGCTCAATGCTCATGGCCTATTTATGAAATTTGGAAACTTTAATTTAACTAAAAAGTAGAAATATATGAAAGCAACTAATTATGTAATGTGTACAAATAAAATAGATGTTTTGATACAACTTGGAATAGCCATATATAAATTGTAATTTAGATTAGATTGAAAAGAAATGTTGATTGCCTCTTGATATGTGTTGTTATAAACTCATAATATTTTCATGATCTCTATGAATGAATTACAAATTCAGTTGGAGTATTCATTTCTAGTTTTCTAAGAATATAAATTTGCATAAAAAACATATGAAATGATTGACAGTGGCCTGGCCAACTCTGTCGAGATTTATTTAATTAGAAATAGGACCAATATAATTAAGAGGAAAAAGGATCGCTTTCTAACTAATTGCTATTTATTTAAGGACATTCCAAAAAATTATTACTAGAGGCCTGGTAGACCTTAACTTAGCAGCGCAAGGCAAAGTCAGCAATCTTTGAGAATTAAACAATTTATATCTTTTAAATTTAATCGTGGTGGTTATTGAACAATAGAATAACATATATATGTAGAAAAATACGAAATATAAGAAGGGGTCTACGAAAAATCTCTACAAGTCAAATCCAATAAAATTTAATTAAATAGTTTTTTTGGTTAAGAAAATTTTAAAATTTCTTTTTTTTAAATAATAAAAATAAATTTTAACCAATAAAATTCAAATCAAATTGATTACTCCAAGAGTACTAATTAAAATTTATAATTTTACATACGCTCATACATCTAGTAGAGGCATATATTTGTTTTGTTCCTATTATTACTGGCAAGAAATTGTTAAACTCATTTGTTCAATTGCGACATCAAGTAATTAGGGACTTATATTGAAGTCATTTCGTTCCAAAAGTTTGATGATGAAAAAAATAAATATAGCTTATTTGATTTGCAAAGGTTTTTATTTTGATATGTTGATTCTTTTATTATTTGCAATGCCTTTTTCAATCTCGTGTTTTGAAATGAGATCACTACACATCATTATTTAATAAATCTTATTAAAAGAATCCGATAAACACAAATTGAGGGGGCGATAAAATTTGACTCAATAAAAATATATTTCTTGCATTAAAAAACCCAACTGAATTGATTGGTCATAATTTAAATAAAATCGACTCCAACCAAATCATAAACACCTCCACATAGGTGTAATAGAAGAATTAACATATTTATTCACTTGAAAACTGACCGAAAGATATATTATTACGGAGTAGTAAAAATGTTACTTTTATCAATGAGATTTGATTTTACTTATCCTCCACTTCACCATCTCCTATGCCACGCTAGAAATTAAAAGTCCAAATACATAAACAAATTCTTAAATTATTTTTAATTTTATTTTGACATTTTAATTCAAACTTGTTTTTATTAGATTCCTTGATTCATTTCAAAATGTATGAGTACTTGGTTATTCTTGACTAATTAGTAAACAAAATAAAGTGTGTTATCTCCGCTCACAATAGTTTAGCTAAAATATCTAATAAAATATGACACATGACTTTGACTAATTAATCCGCCACCCCACCCCACCCCCACCCCCACCCCAAATAAGAAAAAGTGTTGAAAACACCTATAAATTTGACGCAAATTTTTAGTCTAGTCTTGGAAATATTGACAACATTAAAAACACCGTTCTACTTGACTAATTATTGAACTTAGATACACCCCATCACCCCTGTTCTGCCGCAAGACATATCAAATTGTCTCAAACTCTTGTATGTCATGTAACTTTTAATAAAAAATCAAAAGAAGTGTTGAAAACACCCTAAATTTGGCGAGAATTTAGGGGTGTATTTCACTCATGTTGTAAGATTGATGGTGCATGTATTTAAGTTCAGTTAGTTAAATAAATGAGTTTTTTTAAGGCTATCAATAGTTTGGAAACAATGTTATCAAAAACGTTTTTGGGCGAGTCCCAGGACGGGGCGTACCAAAAACGCTCCGGGGGGTAAATTAAAGACGTAGATCCATAAGGTGTAAGTCCTAAAATTTGAGGCGTAAACCCCAAGCATAAAAACGCAAGTCTTGGGCATAAAAACGTACGCCCGGGCGTTTTTAATATGTTTTGCTCTAAATCATATTTTTATTATTGGTGTAATGATATTTCTCAAATATTAATTATAATACTTTTTTTCTTCATTATTATTTATTAATACTTATCTCAAATAAAAATCATAAATCATTGAAAGACTTACTTTTGCTTATTTTATTAGTAATAAAACTATAAAATTGAATATAGATGAGACTACGCCCAGTAGATCCATGGGACTTACGCCCCATGTCTCGGGGCTTACGCCCCATGTCTCGGGGCTTACGCCCCATGTCTCGGGGCTTACGCCCCATGTCTCGGGGCTTACGCATTGCCTTGTACGGTATAAAACGTCTCCGCATTTTAAAATACTATTTGAGAATAACTAATAATTCACACCTAATTTAGGAGTGTTTTATACTTCTCAGGAAAAAAAAAATCTAGCCTCTTCCATCACTTTACTTCTATAATTAAAAGGTGGCACATGACTATTTTATTTACTTCACCCCATTCTTTTTTTCTTTTTCTTTAAGAGTTTGTTTGACATTGCTACTGGGAGGCAAAAAATATTTATTTTGAAGAAAAAATATTTTTTTAGAAAAATTAAGGTGTTTGGCTAACATATAAAACTGATTTTAATTGAAAGCAAAAGCAGTTTTTCTGTCGTTGGGAAGAAGCTAAAATTTAAAAAGCAGAAGCAGAAAAATATTTTTTAAGACCAAATTATCTTTGTCATATATACATATTTATCAATATATTCTTATATTTATTTATTGTGGTGAATTTTCGTATGTAGTGATTTTAATTTGTGGAATGGATTTTTAAATTATATTTAAATTATTATGTTCATATTATATGAATATTTAATTTATTTTTTATTTATCTATATATAATATTTATTCAAAATTTAAATATTTACATATTAATTTAATAAAAGTAAAATATTAATTCCAGACTTTATAATAAATATTTAAAATAATTTTCTCTCTATAAAATAATTTTAATATTAAAAGTCATTTTAGAAAAGTACTTCTAAAAATAAGTTATTTTTAGCAACAATGTCAAACAGACTTTAAGTCTCATATTTTTTTAGGGATGGACATTGATAGTTCTAATTTTCATTTACTTATTTCGATTAATTTAAATATTTAATTTTTCGATCTATGAAGGAGAGAATCAAAATTAAAACTATTATGTTTTCTTTTATAATTTTTTTTACTATTTCAATGAGTGTAGTTATTAATTAATGTGATATTTAAGTGGAGAGAGAGATAGTGTGTATTATAGATATAAACTTTTATGATTAATAAAAGAGTACCAAAGCTAGATCGAAAAATTAAATATATTATGTTTTCTTTTATAAATTTATTTTACTATTTCAGTAAGTGTAGGTAGTTTCACAGGTTGGTTTGGATTGATTATTGGTCAAAATCAAAACCAAATTAACTTAATCGGTTTTAAAATTATCAAAATCAAACCAAATCAAATATAATATATATATTTATCGGTTTGGTTGTTTTCGGTTTCGATTCGGTTATTAACCATATAAAAAATAAAAGAAGCAATTCATTCAAAACGTGAAAAAAGGGACAACAATTCATTCAAAACGAAAAATAGTTAGAATGATTCACATTACATAACTTTCGATTATTGAGTTTACTACGAATAGAGCTTCAAAATTCATTATTTTGGCCTAGAAGGAAGAGACAATGACATTTTCAATCCCACAAAGAATTGTCATAGACACTCATATACATGAAATCAATAAGATAAATATTCTCACTTTGGACATTTTTGCTTTCATAAGTAAATATAAATAAATTTTGATGAAAACGTATATAAGATATTTATACATGTTTGTAAAAATAATATATTATGTATGCGTAATAATAAAATATATGTATATAATTTGTAGGTTTGATTCGGTTATTTCTTTGATTTTTTCCGAACAAAATTATAACTAACCCAAATACTATTTTTTTAAAAATCTAAAACCAAACCCAAATAAAATTGATTAATTTAATTATTTTAATTCAATTTTTTGATTTGGATCGATTTTTATCCAAATCGTGAACACCCCTAAGTGTACGTATTAATTAATGTGATATTTAAGTGGAGAGAGAGAGTATTATAGACACAGACTTTTATGATTAATAAAAGAGTACTAATGCTGCCTTTCTTATGATATACTCGTTTTTATTTACATGTCATTATTTTAGATCTCAGATCCCTTAAAAAAATATGTATATTTATTATTGTATCCTTATTTAGTATTTTCTTGAAGTCAAGTTTCAATAAATGAACATAAATTAATTTATTTTAATTAAATTGACGAATGAATTATGAATTAATTGTGGATAAATTACCTAAATACACATTGTATTTTACCTTAATCTCTAAAATTCCCTACTATTTAAAAAAAAATCAAAAATCTCCTCTCGGATACATCACTCCCCTCTCCTGATACATCCCTATCTCCCTCTCAGATACATCCCTTTCCTCACCGTTTCATCCCTTGCCTATGTGTGCATTGTATCTGGATTTCATTAATTTTAAGTGATTCTTGTTATTTGAAAAATAATAGAAAAATAATGTAATTAACTCTTAACACTATGTGATTTATGTAAATTATACATTAATTATTTAGTTTTTCTATATTGCTCAAATTCATAATAAGAAGAATAATGTCGTTTATGAATTGATTTTGTGAAATAACAAATATTAAAGACCATTTATTTTTAGTAAAAACGACATATAAATAAGAATAGAGGAAGTATTAGGGTTGTTTATCGGATGGATCGGGTGGATAATTTCGCTTAACGGTTTGACTTATAGCATATCAATTTTTTAATTTATTAATCCGTTAGCCAACCTTTAAGACATCCGTTGGTTCAGAAATGGATCAGTAATTATTGGACGTATATCGATTAACCTCTAATCTCTATGGTATTTTTTCCCCCGATGAACACACCTTACAAAAAGGATGACAATTAAACAATAACAAAGAAAAAATGATCCAGAATATCAACCGGTTGATATATTTTTATTGTCTAGTTGAAGCATCTTTGTCAATGACTCGATAAATTGTTGCATACTTTTCATGTACATATCCTCAGTGCTTTTCGGAGTTTGCTGACTTGCGCTCTATTCTTTAAAGCTAAATAGATAATCATAGAAAAGTAAATAAGTTTTCATGGCTTTACGACTTTAGCCTTTAGGAGTTAGGTCTAAGAAAAGAAAAATTTATAATTACTCTTATATATTATGGTAAAATATTGAGACCCATTTGGCCCTACGAATACTTAAGGACTAGTTTAGTTTTAGATAGATTAAGACCCGTTTGACCCTACGAATACTTGAAAAAAATTTGGGGGAAACTTGGGAGGTGGTGTTTGGTTATATAATTTGGCAAAGTATCCCAAGTTCCTAAATACTAGAAAAAATTAGTATTTGGGTCAAGTTCTAATATTTTGAAATTTTAAAAAAATTAAAAATTACCCCAAACTTTTATATTTTATAAAAAAAGGTAATTTTTAAATTTTATTAAAAATACACATTATTTATTAATTCCAACTAATATTTGTTACCACCGCCTCCAAAAAAGTTTTAGTTCTAATTTGAGTGATAAAATTGAGAAAAAAAGAACAATTTGTGTTTAATGAGCTATAGTTACAACTGAATCAATGAAAAGTTTGAATATGCGATGAATGTATTGTCTTGCCTATATTGTTATTTTGTTATTGTTGATTGTTGTCAATTATATATAAGATTATTTTTTTACGGAACATTTAATTATAAAATGATAATATAAATTTATGGGTATTTTAAATAATTTTTAGAACTTATGGGTATAAATCATATTTTTTTGAAATAGTCAAATATTTTTGGGAAAATTTGGGGCTAAACACATGGTGAAACCTCACTCAAATATAATATGTCAAGAATATTTGAGAACTTGGAGTCAAACACTAGCTAAGATGAAATCATAATTAGATATTTCAATAAATCAACATAATCATAAATAAATGTATATCAACCAAATATTAATATAATTGGGATATTGTAAAAATTGTTTGTTGATCAACTGCCCTCTAAAAGCTTGTGACAGTGACAGTTGATAGTACTGATAATTAACGATGATGATTATAAAAGGTAATAGATGATGGTGGTCGTGATTGGTGAATCAAGCTGACAATATTAGTTGTGAAGTGGTGGAGGCATTCAGATGCAAGAGAGTTCAATCGAACTCTTTTATTGAAAAATTTAATTTGATGTAAATTGGATAAAAATAAACCTTTTTCTTATCTACATAAGTTATTGAATTTCCTCATTTAAATTGTTGGCTCTCATGATGACCATAATTGACAATTGAGATTGTGCGATGAAGCCTAGCTAGTGGTGAAAGATCATTAATTGATCATGTATATGCAAAAACAGATGACAACAACGGAAGAGAGAACACAAATAACAATCCAGGTGATTAAACAGCCGATTGCCAAGAGAAATCTGAGTAGTTCCGTTGGTTAATTACCTGAACTCTAACCTTATTAGTGAGGATTCGTTCCCATTGTAATCCCCTTCCCCTTCCCCCAATTAAAAATAAAATAAAATCCGATGCCAAACTTTTTGATTTTTTTTCTTTTGGATTCTGTTTCCAATTGACATCGTTGTCCTTCCTGAAGAAACATCATAACTTCTACTTCTTGGATAAACATCTGTACTCACTTTGACTTCCTCACCAAAATCACAGGGCTCTTCTTCATCAATTCTTCCAATGGCAACGTAACGAGTCCGAGGCACAACATTATTCATCCCTTTTTTATCGAGGGATTTTTGCCTCACGTTCACCAATTCCACATGATTTTTTCTCGAAGAAATTCGCATCAGCTCCCTGAAATCATCCTCACCACTAGACGCAGATGAATTAGCACTGAAACTTCTGGGCAAAGACGAGATTTGTGTAAAAGCAGGACATGAGCCAATGGCACTTCCGTACCCCATTCTGCCTGAACAATTCGTCAGGCTCCGGACGTAGCAATCCCTGGCTTTAATTAGAATTCTGATTGGTGCTTTTATACACTTCTTAATTCTACTTTCTTTGTTGGCCTTTGTGCTCATTTTCACGCTTAATTAACAATCGAACCCTTATGAACAACGCTAGAATCAGGGAGAAGATGAACAAAAAATTTACAAGTCAACTTGTGGATAAGTACAAAATTAGTATGTACGAAAAGAAAATAGGTAAATGGGGAGCAACTAATTAAAGATTATGGACATTGTCAAAAGTGGAATTAAGTTAATCAATTAATACTCCCTCCGTTTATAAAATAAAATGATTTACTTTCTTTTTAAGTCTGTTTAAAAAAAAATTATTATTTCCTTTTTTCTGATAATATTTTAATTTTAATTTTTCACGTGACATATTTAAGATCATAAGATTAAATGACATTTTGGTACATTTGACATAATTTTAATTTAGGATCACAAAATTAAAAAATATATTTTTATTTTCATAAATTTCGTATCAAATTAAATTAGATCATTTTTTTTCGAAACTATTGAATATTGAAGAGATTAATGTTGATGAAATATTTATAATTTTCTTATTGAGGAAAAAAGAAAGGGCTCCAAAAGGATTGGGCTGACATAGGATTTTTTCTGCAAGACCCACAAAAGGAAAAAATAATTTATTGATAGAGTTGTTTTTGTTCTTTATGAACTCAACATGGACAAAAATATTTAATCAAGTAAGTGAATTTTTCCAATTTTTTTTAAAAAGAAAATAGAAAGGAAGGCATGAACAATGTCCATACTCCATATACTGTATATACAACGAACTGTTCAATATATGATTATAAAAAAAAATGTCGTAATCGAGATGACAAAGGATAATCTATACTATTTCTCAAGTGTATATTTTTGTTGGATTTAAATACTGAAAAATATTAGACACCAGTTTTGAATTCTTTTTTGTTTAACTAATACGTTAATTATGACGAAGAAAGGGACATAATGGGGAGTCTTGTCAATTCAATTGTATGATATAAAGAATAAACACAAAACATAATTCCTGCATTACTAATCTCTTCACTATTGATCTTTGTACCAAACGGTCCCTAAGTGTTTTTCATTTGAGAAGTGGGGATAAATTTGTTGTGGCGTGACAGAAAAACTGAGGCATCAGCCTTGTCGAATTACAAAAACGATCCATTCATTGAATTAGAAATTTGTTTCAAATCCTTGAGTACATGAGACACCTTGTATTCTCGCAAAGTAAAGATACTCAGATCCATTTTAGATTACTTGTCTATATTATTTAAAATATGTAATCCTTATTGTGGAAGCAGATTTTGTCATTCTTCTCCTTCAATGCTAGTGGATAAGTACACTAGGGCTGGAATGCCTAGGATTTGCAGTCTGATACATTTCCATTATGTAACCTAGCCAAATCCGTCACCTCATGTCCTAATGTAAAACGGTTGTTCTTCTTTCTCCGCCCCTTTTTTTTTTTTACATATGTGGCGGCGGGTTACCAGAGAAGGAGGGACTCCTTTCTCATTTGCATTGCTCAATCTTCCTTTTCTGATTGAAAGTAGCAAGTCACTCTACTATTGGTACAAAGGTCAGATAGAAGGTTACTCATCCAGCTCAAATTCAGCAGAGTGGGTTTTGACTTGCCCCTTTTCTATCTAATTAGTCAAACCTAAACGTCCTTATTTCAAAAACAACGCTAATACCCTATCTATAGTAAGGGGCCAATTAACCATTACTGGTGAAAAAAGCAGGTCATCAGAACTTAAGTGCATCTAAGCACATACACCCTCATGGTAGAATTCTAGAAATGGGAGGGTGGTCAGGAGGGTAGCTTGTAGTTAGAGGATTGGTTGTCCTCTACTACAAACACCCAAGAGAAATCATTTTTTACTCACTACAAGTATTTCGCCTTAACTCTCTAGTTATATTAGCTATCGTTACATTTTTTGACTCGTGGAAAGTGGAAA
>JAJOOS010022509.1:0-15075 GCA_029582725.1 Solanum chiquidenum | reverse complement strand
AGGTTTCTTCTAGCCCGGACTTTTCTTCTCAACAGCTATGCACAAGATGTTACAAGCTAGTCCAAAAATATATGCAGCTTAAGGTTCAAGCTGCATTTTTGACTCTCAAAGAAAAAACTGATAAAGACCAGAATATCTTTTATTTAAAGATACCCCAAAGGAATCTGAACTATTGTTTCTGTAATTCTTTATCTACTTCCTAGGTGCATTGTGCATCAGGATACTTTGCTACACTGTTAAACATTTCACGCACAGATGAAAAGTAAATACATCTTACATCAATCCATAAATTGTCCGGAATAAGAAGAAGTAATGATATCAAATCATGAGCTTTATTCAGATAATGGAGAGATTACTCACAGGATATAGCAAATCTAATGCATCCCATGCTGCATGGCGGACAACTCTTGTTGGGTACATGGGAGCACCTGCTGAGGTGAAGCTATACAAGCAAGTTCTCAATCATGTACTAGTAGCCATTCTCAACTCTAATCCTGCAGAGAGGTCATTGTAAATGTAACTCCATTCTTTACAAAACTCATATTATTATTTTTGAAAATAGTTCTTTACAAAACTCATATTTATTACAAATTAGCTACAAAACTAGCTTTACCTTGAAGGACCTTCAATTGGGAGAGATAATGCAACAACACTGGCTCCACTTTTAGTTTTTGAAGCTGACAACATAAGTATAAATGAGAACAAATACAGGAAGAGTAAGGAAATGGCTTGGGATGTTGAAGATACTGCTCTTACCTGATCAGCTAGTTCAGTGACAAATATATCTCCTGCGCCACCAATCAAGAAAGCATTCGGGAAATCAGGGAATTACCTTAAGAGACTTCCTAGTTTGTCACCTGCAGAAAGATTAAACATAAGCATGCGTACTCAACCTTCGTTGCGAGGTTACTGCTAAGATCAACTTACCTAGGTTATAGAAAAATATGAACCTTGAGAGGAAGAGAAATAAATCTCTTTGGGCCTGACAAGATGAAGACTGCAAATGATGTTAGGACATGCCCACTAAAACTAGACTTGCTTTGGCACACAGGAAAAACTGAGGGGGCAAACATCAGACCTGCAAAGGGATCTTCTTTAATCGGTCAGGAACAAGGGAAACTTCCTCGAGCAGATACTGTTACACACATCCAAATAACTAATTATCACCATTTGCTTTGATCGATCAAAAACAAACAAACAAAAAACACCAGTTTTACTCCAAATACTTGAAGAAAATAGAAATCAAGTTACAGGTATTTGACATTAAAAAGACTCTGGAAACGCCTAGTGTTTGTTTGGATGTCAATCCTGCAAAAAGGATATGTCAACCAATCACTAAACACATTTTACCATATATTAACGTGGATATGACGCATGCAAGAAGGTGAAGAGCTTTGCCGATACTGATTTGTTAGGCTAGTAAACTGATCCAATATGATGATACATTTCGTTCATGCAAGAGAAAATGAAAGCACGAGCAACAACCAATGTTCCAGTATCAGCAAGAAAACTTGGGAAGGTTGCATAAAGGGAAAACAAGCGCTGAGGAGTGTATAAAGCAACAAGCCGTCCAGATTGTTGTCTAAAGGATAGACCGTATATAGTGAACTCTCATCACATTCGATATCTAAATTATAAAGATTTGTGCCGTTGAACTATTAGCAAGTTCAGCACTAGAATAGAAAACTCACATACTGGTAGCTTTACATACTTCAGACTCCATAGAAGCCGCAAATGAAAAGTGACATTAGCAATCAATAAAATCTTAAAATAAGAGTGGAACTCATACCAGAATACATTTGTAGCTCCTTGAACAAGAGCTGATGAGTATCGGAGGAGGACTTCAGAATTTTCAAGTTGAACCTCAAACAACTGCAAAGTAGCAGAGAATTTTTTTTTAGAATAGTAATTTCAGTATCATTGCATGAACAAAACACACGCAACTCTCCTCCTACCCCCCCCTTCCCGCATTGCTTACTTGTGAGGTCCTTTTCCTTCCTCTCTTTTCTTCAGAGTTGGGAGTGGGAAGGAAGAGGCGACTTTGTGCGAACATCTTGATAATATTTACAGATCACACCATGAGAATACAATCTTCACTCTCGGATATGCCTAAACACTTGAAGCTGTAAGGGATTCTAAGGGACACATATATATACCCCTCCAAGTCTTAAGCAAAATGAGTGAAATCATTTGGGATGTCAATCCGGAAAGTAAAACCACTTTTGGCCCATTTGCTCACAGCATATACAAATATAATGACCAAATTCAAGCACAGCCCACAATATTGTGAGAAACACATGATGCTAGGCCAAGAAAGAAAGATAAAAAGGCTCCTCATAAGTTGGAAAAAGGAAAAAGAATAAAAACATCTACGATGAAGTCAATTGAAAAAGTTCATTATCAAAAAAAATAAAATGAAGTCAATTGAAAAAGTTCAAGAAAATATCAACACCAGAGCTATAATATCATCATTAACTTGTGGGTCTGAAAACCATCTTTCACTCCTTGATCTGGGAGTTCTCATTCTACCACTACATACAGAGTACAAAACTTAAAAGGGAAACTAAGATCATTGAAGGACGTAAAAAATCTACTAACCCACTTATGGAAAAGGATTGAAAAAATATTTGCGGCAAAAGATTGGCTCCACAGTTGGACAATTAAATCAAGGATCGGTTTTCCATTCTGAGGTACATGGACAAAATGATCAGCAAGCACATAGTAGTAGCATGTCGGTCCTTCAGCCCATTCCTCTGCAACCATAATAGCATCCTCGGTGCCGAGTATTATCTCTGTTAAGATGTTAAATCATAATATAAGTTCTCCACCCTGATAGATCACCAAAAATGCTTCACATTAAAATTTTCCTCTAGCATATGATATCTTGTGCTTTCTGGACACATTTATTAGCTTGAAGAACAGATTAACGAAATTCTTCACATTGAAAATATTAGTTCAAACAGATAAAAATATTAGTTCAAACAGATAAAAATATTAGCTTGCAGTCTAATATTTCATTCCATACTCAATATGGGATATACAAATTTTAACACAATAATGTATTTTCATTTGTCAACCAATTAGCTATTTCCCAGCATTGTCTGATATAAGTTCTCATAAATATGCAAGGAACATTTCTTTTTCTTTTTTTGATAAGGAATGCAAGGAGCACTTTTATCATTTGAAAACCTCATATGGAAAAAATGTAAGAGAGAAGCTAGCTAAAATATGAAAGCGCACAAGAGCCAGGGAAGCTAGATAAAATATGAAAGCACACAAGAACCAACTATAAGCGCAGCACAAGAAAAGAATGATTTAAGGACACGAAAAACTAAAAGTGATTATCTCTCTAATAGAAATGGAAGAAATTCAAACAGTTGATGCAACAACCCTATGATATAGAACTAGCCGGTCACTCTTCTAAAATGCAGCAGTTGTACCATCTCTGCTCTACATGTATCTGCCAATGATAAAATCAACATAACAAATTGAGTTGGACAAAGAAAGCACAAAATAAAACAAGGAACACCACCAATTCAAAACATCTTGACAAGAAACAAAAAGTTAAAATCTCGTTAGTCCAATTCCATCTGACACAAATTCTATATCCTTTATTTTTATTTTGATGACAAGGGAACCCGCAACTGCTTCCCTTTGCGTGCGCACCGGGTAAACCCCACTCCTTTGCAATAGCTCACAGGAGAGGGAAACCGCACTAAACATGCCCCGTGCAACGAGCTCGACCTAGAAGCCCAACCCCCAAGGGGTTTCGAAAATGTTTGTTGAATCATCAAGTTTATGGTAACCACACGGTTATATCCACGATACCAGATAAGTGATTCTATATCCTTTATACAAACACACAAACACTTAGATAAGCTCAAGACATGTCAATGTTATTCTCCTTAATAACACAGAACATGGAGACCTTACTCTGTAATATTTCCAATTTAGACATGTTGGAATAGTTTACCAATTTTGACCAAATTTTACAGCACAAGTGTAGATGGGACAGTGACAGCTAGCATTTTCACAAACCGTAAAAGGATTCAAGTTGGAATGAAGTGACATCTTCAGTGATATTGTGAACTGATCTACTGATAGTTTTAAGGAATAAATGTAGCTCCTACACCTCTATAAGTTAACAGAACATGCACACTGCCTCATCAGCTAGAGTATTGTGAGTAAGAGACTGCATGACATGTCTCATAATGGGACTCCTAGCAGCATGCAACAAAAGCCCATAGAAAAAAGAAAGAAATTTCACAATGTGGAACACAAGCAACTCTTGAAATTTAAAGCACCTGGACACTCTTTGCGTACCTGATTAGAATACCAGCTTGCAGATATTAACATCAACAGCATATTAACAGTTGCCTGTATGAATAAAGTTCTGAAATTATATAAAAAAAAAGGTGTATTATCAGCTATTAATAGTGAAAACAGACATGATAACTCACCCTTCCGGGTGGCCCAGTGGTTTGGGCTTGGGACTTCCATGTTGGAGGCTCAAGTTTGAAACCCCTTGCCAGCGAAAGCAAGGGGTTTGCCTTCTGGGTCGAGCTTGTCGCACCGGGCTTGCCTAGTGTGGGTTACCTCTCCTATGTGGTTTGCGAGCTATTGCATAGGAGCGGGGGTTTTACCCTGTGCTTCAAAAAAAAACAGTCATGATAACTCATGGTAGTTACAGAAAATACAAACACACAGAGTCATACATGCATGGCCTCTCCTGAAACCACTGGCAAAAAGACACTCAACTAAAATGTAAAAGTAAATATTGGAAACTATTTTGTAGCATCTCTCCAAGTAATATGGAGACCCTCTGATATACTCCAAATACTGCACTATGCTATATAAGAGAAGGAAAAACAGCCGAGCCATGAAGATCAGCTGGAGATTAATGAAAAATCTATTTGAGTAGAAAACAAGTTTTTAAGTTATAATTGAACAAGCAACAGGAAGTAAGAAGAAACACATCAGGGTCTTTACTAACTCATAGACAATACAAGCAAGCAGCACACGTTGGGTGTTCATTATCCAGAACTTGAAGATTGTTATATTTCCTCCCAATACTTCCTATGTTACACAATTGGATTTAAATATATAGGAAAAAGAATTTTTTTTTTTGTCAAACTACCTCCCTTGAAGTTCTAAAGATGCCCAACTCTTAGTTCATGTCCTCATATAAAAAGGCAGGACGTTGAACTATTCATGGATGAGGCATTTTAGAGTAAAGGTTGACATGATCACGTCCTGTACAAATATCCTGAATCTTGATAGTCATTACTTGATCAAAGTAAATGATCCTTACAGCAGCGCTAGCAGATCTGGTGGACTGCCCCATTTTTCAGGTTCCATGGATTAAAGAAGCATATGTTGCATGAGTCACCTTCAGACCACTTCTTATCATCTCATCACGCAATTCAAATGCCTTGGACATTTCTCCAGCGATGCAGCAACCATAAATGAAAAGGTTATAAGCCACTGCATCAGGCTTCAGACCATTAGTCAACATGGATTCCCACAAGGCTCTTGCTCCTAACAGATCACCCCTCCTACAGAATTCATAAATGATGGTTGAGTAACTTACGCAATCTGGGGAGATACCATTGTCCTCCATTTCAAGCAAAATATCCATCGCTTCCTGAATTTGGTCTAATCTGCACAAACCCCGTATAATAATATTGTATGTCACAGTATTTGCAAGGTACCCTTTCAGCATTGCATCATGAAGCTGTTTAGCTTCTACCATGTACCCTTCACTAGTGAGATAATCAAGGAAACAACTATATGTGAACTGGTTAGGTGTCAACCCTTTAGCTAACATTTCCTTGTAGAATATCTCTGCTTTATCTACTAATCCAGCCTTGCACAAGTTATTTATCATCACAGTATACGTCACCATATTTGGGAAGCATCCTTCACTGACCATTATATCCCAGCATTTAAAAGCTTTTTTAAGATCACCAACTTTTCCATATGCATCAAGCATGCTAGTGTATATTACTTCATCAGGCTTCATTCCTCGGTCGTGCATCTCCTTCATTATATTTAATAAATATTTCCAATCATGATGCTTTAGAGTTCCATATATAAGTACACCGTAGCACACAAGGTCCATGTTTATTCCCTTTTCTATCATCTCATCAGTAGTGGTTAGTGCATCCTGTAATCTTCCTTCCTTACAATAACCATGTAAGAGAGCAGAGAAACACATTTCATTCAGATAATGACGCTGGTTTTGAAGGTCATCAACAAACTCTTTTGCTTCAGATACTTGACCTATTGCACAAAGTCCAGTTATCAGAGATCTGTACGTATATGTGTCAGGAACGAGACCCTTCTTCAACATTTCATCTAGCAATTCAAAAGCCTTTATGGTGTTTCCATCTTTACAATGTCCTTCAATCAAGACATTATAAGTGACCTCATTAGGAGTTACATTCATTTTCACCATCTCCTCAAATAACTTACTTGCTTCTACCATCATGTGTGCACGGCAAAAACCAGAGATTAGTGCAGTGAAAGTGAAAGTATTAGGTGAGATTCCTTTGCCAGTCATCTCATGGTAAAGCCTAAAGGACTTCTGCACTTCTCTTTCCTTGCAGTAACCATCTATCAATGAAGTATAGGTTACAACAGTTGGGGTCAATCCTTTATCAATCATCTCATTAAAGATAGATTCCGCTGCACTGCATTTTCCAGCCTTGCAATAGCCATTGATGAGAGAATTGTAAGGGTATATGGTTAATTCTACCTCATTATCAAGCATTCTATTATAAAGAAGAACTGCAGCATCTAATCTCCCTTGTTTGCAGAAAGAGTCAATCATGATGGAATAAGTTACACTATTTGGGCACAACCCTTTATCCTCCATTCTATTAAAAAGAGACTCTGCTTCATCCAACTTCCCACCTTTACACAAAGAATTAAGCAATGCATTATAAACAAATAAATTGGGCACAACTCCAACTTTCCCTGTCATATCAACTAATCTATACGCAGCTACACAATCACCCTCTCTCCTCAACCCGTCAACAACACTCGACACTACAGCCTCACGAGGAACCAAAAGCAGCCCCAACATCTCATCCACTAACCTTCGAGCAAGCTGAAATTCATTCACTTTACACAGCCCCAAAATCAAAGAACAATATGTGGCAGTATCAGCATTCAATCCTTTGCTAATCAACAAACTTTTAATTTCAACAGCTTCCCAAACTCTTCCACCCTTACAGAGCCCATGAATCAATATGTTGTATAAAATAACACTCACTTTACTCCCACTTCTCTCAACCCAATTCATCATTTCCTTAGCCTTTTCAAAATCTTTCAACTCACACAAACTTTTAAGCACAGCTGTATAAATATACTCATCAGGCTTAACACCCGAAGTTACTGCATTATCAAACAATTGCAAAACCAAATCAAACCGTCTTATTCGAATCAACCCATTTAGCACAGTGCTTAAAGTCCTTAATTCTGGTACTAATGAATGCTCCATCATAAGCCTAACAATCAACACAGAATCCATTATTCTCCTATCCTGAACATAATTTTGGATTAGCAAATCAAAACCCAAAGTGTGACCAAAATTGAATCTTTTATACACATCTAACAAATTGTCAAAAACAAAACTTGGGTTCACTTTTCTTTGCAATAGGGTCTGCAAAAGTGAAGTAGCAGGCCAATAAAGATTGGACTGAACAAGGGAATGTATTAGAATGCAAAACGACATTGTTGAATGATAAAAATTCTTGTGAAGGCCAAGAAAATTGAAGAACCGTAAAGCCAGCCTAGAATCATCAAGGGTTTGAAGTAGAATTTTCTCTACGTGATGGGTTTTCATTCTGGTGGAAATGGTGCTGTTCAGTGCTATATTCCAGCTCCGTTTGCTCCGAACGATCTCATTTAGAGTTGCTATGAAGTTTTTGTCGTTTCCTTGGTTGTTGAATTTGCGCGTTGTGGAAATAGTTCGCCGGTGGCGAATGTGACCGGAGAACTGCCAGCTCCGGCGAAGGGAAGGGTTCATTTCGAGCAGGCTTGAATCGCTGAGCTGATGGAGGCGTTGCTTAGTTTGTGAGTGCCCTTTGAGAAATCTGTAAATTTGAGGGGCAGAAATGCTACTTTTAATTTGATGAGGGGCAATTGTGGAGTTATATGGATGTTATTGGGTGAATTTGCAAATATTTTAGTGGTGTTGTTCTAGAGAAACAATTCTTTTCATGTAAAACAACTTAATTTAATTAATTTATGCTTCTTGGACTAAAAATAAAAAATAGATAGAATAAATATATAATAATATGTCGTAAATAACTATAATTTAGTAATTTAAAATACTTATACTATAAAAAACACTTCTTTTCGAAATGATTTATGATTTTCAAAATATCAAGTGCATATTATACCTTAAGAATAAGAAATACATATGATTAATTAAGATAGACTAAATTACTACTTTAATTTTTTTAAATATGCACATCATACATATTAGAATATTTTGTTAGATAAAAAATAGCAACAAAAATAGTAATTTGTGTAAAAGTATCATTTTATTTATTTTCTTGATTTTATGTTTTATATTTATATTAATAAATTTATTTAAATAAATTAGCCTATAAATGTTATTATTTAGAGAGAGTTGTTTGTTGCTAAATAAATCAAATACAAATATATATATGTGTGTGTGTGTGTGTTTTTGTGATTATTTGTACTTTGAACAATTTATAATATTGCATACATATTAAAATTATAATTTGCAATTCTTGTGTGTAAATGTATTTGATTTTACTATTGTATACCGTCTTTGTGATTTTAAAAGTAGACGGTCTATCTTTTTTAAATTGAAGATTAATGTTTTGTGAGTGATCAATTTATTAATATGACAATTATTTTCCCTCAAATAATTCAAATAAAAAATAGCAAACATAGGGACAAAATTGTTCTTCTCCTTGCCAGTTAGAAGGCAGAATAAAAAAAAAAAAAATTATCTACCTTAACCCAATTAAAGGGAAAAATTACGTGACTTGGCAAACATTACTAATGTATCATTTAATACAACTATAATTTTACATAATTATGAATTGTAACTAATGTTTAATGGGATTTGCTTTTAAAATCTCAACTGTATTTTATTACTTGTATAAAAATTATATTTTATCTTTCCTCTTCCCAATTACTGATTTTTCTCCTAAAATCACTCGATCATATTTAATTTTGTATCCTTTTATTGAAATGAAGTCTCTTGAAAGCTTGATAGTCATTACATTAATAACAACAGATGGACTCTATATTATTTATACCTTGCCAATATTATTAAGGATGACTCTAGGTTGAAAGTTTTTCAATTTGGGCTTATAACATCTCGCAAAATCTACGCTTAATATTTGAATCAATTGTATCATCTTGAATCGCAAAGTGAAAAAGGCGCCAAATAGCAGCAAAAATCAACAACAATCCAACTTCACAAACTTTTCTAACAGACTCCAAATTCATTTGAAACCCACAAAAAGAAATCAAATATTCACATTAATTAGAAATTATCTTTTGAACTTGTTGAAATCATCATATCACTAATTTGTGGTCGTGTGACCAAAAATTAATCATGGCTAAACTAAACTTCCTTAACATTCAAAATTCAATCAATGACTCATATAATTCCCAACTCCTTGGGAGTTACACCAATCATTCAACAAAGTCAAAAATACCTTATGAAACTAACAAAATTGTCAACATTTGAATTCGAGCTTGTTAACCTAGAATGTTGATTTTAATCAAAGTTTCAAAAAATTTAAAACTAAAACTCACCCAAAACCTATTTGATCACCTCAAGAATCGTGTTATTCATCTCCACAAGTAAGAAATGATAGATAGCTACATGAAAGGGCAAAATAGAAAAAAAAATACACAAAAAACTCAAAACAATCATGCGAAATCATCCATCATAAAATATACATTCATCTTCAAACATAAAAATAAAAAAAATAAAAAAATATTTAGACTACCAAAAAAATGAGGATATCATGTCTACCTTGGTCTCTCAGGTGACCTTCTTCATCGAACAATGCCTCTTCTACACCTTCATTGATGTTATCTCATTGGACCTCAATTTTTGAACCTGTCTATCTGAAATAACTATATGCTCAAAAGCCATATTCGGATCCAACTATGTCGTGTCTCATCAAATTATTTGGGATTAGTTAGATACTTCGTCAACATAGACACAAGAAATATTGAGTGCACATCTAATAGTACCGTAGGCAAGGACAACTCATAGCTACCTCACAAGTGCACTGTAGCACCTCAAACAGACCAATAAACTTAGGGATCGTTTGGTGTGACGGATAAACACAAATAGTCCTGAGATAAATATTTAGTGACACTTAATTTAGTGTTTGGTTGAGAAGTTTGGGATAACTTATTTCGAAATTAATAAATTGTACCGAGATAAGTTATCCCTCTCAAGGGATGGTATAATAATTCCATCATAATTTATCATGAAATAAACTTATTAAATGACAAAACTACCCTTCAAATCATTTAATTTGATAACCTTTCACAAGGGCTGCTTATGAAACTTTACTCTCGCTTTAATAATTGTCACGTTACCTCTCAGGTTGGAAAAAAATGTTCGTGTATTTGTCTTTAATAATTTATATGCAAAGATTTGGTATTTAAACATATTTTTGAATGTGGCTATTTATCAAGATTTCATTTTTTGATCTTTCTCTTTCATAATGTGTGCAAAAAATATTATTTTAACACATTTATGTATGTGGGAACTTATCAAGATTTCATTTTTTTTATTGGGAAAATGCATAAGTACCATTCAGTCTATGCCTAAAATCTTTGAGACACACCTAACCTTTACTAAGATCCTATTACCCCCGAACTTATTTTATATATAATTTTCTATCCCTTTTGGCCTACGTGGCACTATCCTTGAAAAAATTGTCAACACGTGCTGAGCCCACAAGATAGTGCCACGTAGGCCGAAAAGGGCCGGGGTAGAAAATTATATATAAAATAAGTTCGGGGAGGTAATAGGACCTTAGTAAAGGTTAGGTGTGTCTCAGGGATTTTGGGCATAGACTGGGGGTTACTTATGCATTTTCCCTTTTTTATTGGTGTCATTTATAATATGTGCCAAAATTGATTGTTTTAACACATTTCTGTACATGGATACTTATCGAGATTTCAAATTTTTATCGTATTTTGCTAATTTTACTCTTTCATTTTTTGACTAAATAAGTAAATGGGTGCTTAGTATTTCTCGTCTGAAAATGAAAATGGAGAATGGTTTGTTTCTCACGTCTACATGTGTATTCGAGAGGGTCAAGGAAGAAAGGATTGGAAGGACTATGTGGATAGGTGAGATTTATTTTTAAAATGAGTTACTGGTGGGTTTTCTATCTTGGATGGATTGGGTTTTAAACTCTACCAAAAATACATATATAAAAAAATAAAAATAAGAGGGTATTTTTGTAATCAAACCACTTATTTTTGGGAAATATGCCATGGTTATTATTTTTAGTACAACAAATCAAACAATCAATAAGAAATAATGTCAGGATAAATAATTTCAGTATAACTAATCTCATCATAACTTATATTCAAACCAAACGACCCCTTAAGGTTAAGTTTGTCCTTCTTTTCAAACCCCATGACCATTTTCATAGGCCATAGCTTCATCAGCACCTTTTCGACAATCATAAATTTTAAAGAGAAAATACATAATTACCCCATGGAACTTATATCCTTTTTTTAAGTAGACACCTTAAGTTTGCGGGGGTCCTATTACCCCACGAAACTATCCAAAAGCATAATAAATACATCATTTTGACCCGTTTCAAACCCATCAGTGTTGTCACGCAGGTTGGGCGCGTCAAAGAATAAAAAAACAACATCCAACCAATGCTAAAACACCATGTGGCATTCCAATTTGAATTAGCTCCTTCATTAAATAGACCACCTTCCCAAAATTCTTCATTGTTAGCCGTTGGAGATCTGCAATTTCTCATTTTAATTATTATTTTTTTGTTTAAAATATGTGAAATCAAACACAGTTACAAACAGATCTCAGAAACACTGAATCAATGAAAGTTACAACAATATTCAACAACAACAACCCAACAACAACAATATTCAACAACAACAACCCAACAACAACAATATTCAACAACAACAACCCAACAAAGAAATACACATCAACTGCAACATGCCAACTTCCCAATAATACAAATGAGTAATATACACAACAACAACATGACGACAAACGAAATACGTATCAAACAATGTAAAATAAACTAATGACTAATCACTACAAAATTCAGTTACAATGTAAAATAAAGTTTTTTTTTTCAAAGATTTTTCAAATAACTAACCTATGAGCCTTCACTTCTTCGTTCCGACACCACTATTCAACAAATTTCAACCAACAATGTTACCAACTAGCTTCGCCTCATTAAGTTCTTAGGGTTTTAATCGGTCGAAGAGAGAGAGACGAAGGTAGGTGAAAGTGAAATGGGTTGGAAGTTTCTCAGGGTTTGGGTTATGGGTTAAAAAATGAATGGGTTAGGATAAAATCTGACCTTTGTTAAATGGGTTGGAGGTGTGGCACACGCTTTTGGATTGAGAGCACTGATGGTGAAAAAATGATGTATTTATTGTGCTTTTGGATGGTTTCATGGGGTAATAGGACCCCCGTAAAGTTAAGGTGTCTACTTAAAAAAAAGGTATAAGTTCCATGAGGTAATTATGTATTTCCTCAATTTTAAATCATAGAACTTCTAATTTGCTTAGATCTTTTGTCTGAATTACGCTTTGTAAAGTCTATTCTAAATCACCTATTCATTTAGTCTAAGGAATCTCTCAACAATTCAGTACTCCACAATCTACCTCAAAAGTGTTGAATCACCCAACTGGAAACTTATATCTCCTACCATAAGAAGCTTTAAACAACACTATTAAAATAAAAAATGATAACTATTATCTCAAATTAAACTAACTCCGCCAAACACCTCAACATTATATAAGTCATTTGGTGCAATTTACCCAAAGTAAAATAGGAAAAGTAATTTCGAGAAAAAACAACTCACAAGCTAGCAAACTATATTTCCCCCCTTCAGTATGTTAGACTAGCATGATAACCAACTACACCACGATACCCTTGTCTCCTTAGAGTTGTTTGACTTGAGGTATTAGATATGATAATAATAATGTTGGGCTATTTTATCATGCATTTGATTGAAGGTAGTATTAGATTATCTTAAAATTATTTATCTCATCATTACATTTTATTGATAAAATAAGTCATTATATACGTGATGAAATAACTTGTTTCCATCCAATCACCCTTTTTATAAAACCAATCTACTATTCCTTCTGTCCCTAATTACTTTTTCATTTTTTTTTTAGTTGTTTCTAATTACTTATTCACTTTTTTTAGTTATTCCTAATTACTTGTTCATTTTGATAAATTAAGATTTTTTTTTTTACATATTATACCTTCAATTAATTACTTTGAAAAATATAAAAATTCTTGAAAATCTTAAATTCATAATAATTTTTTTAATTAGTCTACCAATTGATAAGTAATTAGGGAGAAAGATAGTACTTAACCCGAACGAAACGGCATTAATACGAGCGAGCTTCTTTCTTGTCCTCTCAAAGTTCAAACCCTAGCCAGCTTTCTCAATTTCTACCTTCTCTTTCACAAACAAAGAGGCAATTACAAATGGCTGAGGCAGCTTTGGATATGACTCTCGACGATCTCATCAAGAAGAATAAGACCGGTACCGGAGGTAAACCTCGTGGCAGAGGCCGCGGCGCCGCCTCCGCCTCCAGTGCTGGACCTTCTCGACGGTTCCCTAATCGTTCTACTAACCGAGCTGCACCTTATTCCACCGCCAAGGTTGAATTTTTTTAATTGAAAAATATTGGAAATTTTTTCCGGATTTTGAACGTGGATGAAATTATTGTATCTGATCCAAGTTGCTGGCGGTTCAGGCCCCTGAAGCGTCGTGGAATCATGATATGTTCGCGGCAGATCAAGCCGTCGCCTTTGGTCAAGCTGGTGGTCGGGCGTCTTCCATAGAGACTGGGACTAAACTCTACATCTCCAATCTTGATTACGGCGTCTCCAATGAGGATATCAAGGTAGTTTCTCTCTCTCTGGTAACTGTTACTGTTGTTAGTTCTTTGTTGAGAGAGTTTATGGATGAATATGAGATTTTTCTTCTTCTTTGGGTAATGGAATAGAACAGGCCAATTAGTTTAGGATTGAAGCACACTCGTCGTTGATTTTGAAAGTTCATTGTTTTTCTTTTCTTTTGCTTCCATAGTCTCTTTTGATTACACTGTTAAATATCTCCGGCTTTGTTGTCAAAGTTTTGACCTTTAATTATTTGTGATGCAATTGTCCTTGCTAGAATAGTAAGTAAGATGAGAAAAAGGGGGATTAACATGATATCATAGTTAATCCACTGAGGAGGTAATTAAGATTTAACAAGAAAAAAAAGAGTTATGCAAGAAACTAATGGAGATGTAGCTGAGAAGGATAGAGTTGCCGGTCAAGATTAACTATGTTAAGAAAGACACTGAATCGAAAGCAGACTCACCAGCTCTTCTGCTTATAAGGAAGCTTGTTTCCATAGGAGTTTGCAGTATGTACTTGCATTGGTGTATGAAAAAAGATGTACTGTTATTTTGTAAGTAGTGTGTGCAATTTCTTTCTGGAGGTTTATTGATTGGTCACCAATATTATGTTTATTATTGAATTGCAGGAGCTCTTTTCAGAAATTGGTGACCTGAAACGTTATGCTGTTCATTATGATAGGAGCGGTAGATCAAAGGTATTTTGTTGACCTAGACTATGCACTTTAAAGGAAAACAATGTTGTTTGGCTGAAATTAGTGGAACACTGGAACTGCTTCTTCAGGGAACGGCAGAGGTGGTTTTCTCACGTAGACAAGATGCACTAGCTGGTGTTAAAAGGTTCAACAATGTTCAGCTTGATGGGAAGCCAATGAAGATTGAAATTGTTGGAACCAACATTGTCACTCCTACTGCCCCTTT
>JAJOOS010022508.1:0-20752 GCA_029582725.1 Solanum chiquidenum | reverse complement strand
AAAAACCTATCATTTTTGGCATTAATGTAAGACTTAACCAAAAAAAAAGGAGATAATTCACAAAAAATTATTCTAGAAAGCACCTTATAATCAAAGGAACTTTACAAAAGTTTACCTCAATAACATCAACTTTTGATTCTTGGGATGTCATAAAGAATATGGGAACTTCCATTAATGTTGCATCTTCATCACCATCCACTTTGTACTGCTTCTCCATATGTAAGTAGCAAATATGAAAAAAACAATTAGATCTTCTGTAAATTAAAAACTTATATGAAGTGATGAAGAAGGTTTCCAAAAAGATGTAAATTTCCCGCTTATTAAAATATATATATACATACATACATACATATCTATATACATACATTTACATTTCTATTATTTAAAAATCTATGCTTAGTAAGCATGAATTATACGTTACAACTACTCAATTACAACATCTAAAAAATAAAGCCTAAATTGGATCGATATTGCATACACAATAGTTTGATACAATATAGTATAGATACATTTTCCGGGTATATGAAACTAAAGATTAGGCATACATGTGATATATATATATATATATACACACACAGACACATGCTTTAGAGATATATCCGAGTCCTGCACTTCTATATACTCTTAATATAGTAGTAGAGAAAGCAGCGGCACTAGTTTAGCAGAATGTTCCGCTAGCACCAACTCCATCAGATGTGATCACTCATGTTATCTATAGGTACACATATTGGTGATGTGTCCCCGTAGATGGATGAGGTTTATGAGGTAGGGTTATTTTTTAGGCCGGTGATGATTGGAGATGAGCATGATTTGTTCTAGAGGTTCACTATAATGAAGCCTATGTGGTTCTATACTACTAAGTCAAAGGATACTTACGAGTTAATAGTACGTTATCTTAACTATTTATTATTCGTATCTTAATACATCATCTTAATATTGAGAGGTCAATTAAAAAAACTTAATACACACACACACTCACACTCACACACACATATATATCCGAGTGTTGCACTTCTATATACTTTTAATATAGCAGTAGAGAAAGCAGTGGCACCAGTTTAGCAGACTGTTGCGCTAGCACCAACATCATCAGATGTGATCACTTAAGTTATCTATAGGTACATATATTGGTAATGTTCCAAGTGCTAGATGTGATCACTCAGGGTAATGGTTTGAGATTTTTCATTACTTGATTTTCTAGCAAGGTGATATCATAGTAATTCTCCGAGTCCTGGATGATTAGGATGTGGAATAAAAAAATTATGTGCTAATACTTAAAAAACTTCATTCTCTTCCGTTAAATCTATAACAATGAATAATATCATATGGATGAAAGTTATCTAGAATGACCTAATAGTTTTTTAGTTGAATGTATACTTTCACTCTTTTATAAATCTATCTCTCTCTTTATGTATATAGATTTTGTACCACCTCGGAACCTAAACATAGAAAAGTGCAGCAGAAATCACCTGAATCAGTAAACTACAGCACAGTTCACGGACCGTGAGACGGACCACGGTCTGTTGACCTGCCCGTGGACTCAGTACCATCCTAGATGTGGTGGACCACGGGACCCTTCACCGGTCGTGGACCACCTTACGGACCGTACTGGCACTCGTGGTTGCCTCGTAGAGACCACGTGCTCCAGACGTCAGACCACGGGACCCTTCACGGGCTGTGGTCCTGACGATGGGTCGTGGTGGCGTCCGTGAAAGGCCACCCCAGAACCAGCAGCTACTGGAACAGGACCACGAACAACTCCACGGTTCGTGGTCCCTTTGACGGTCCGTCAGAGAGGACGTGGTCAGTTGCGTCAGATTTTTAAGTAGGGTCGTTTTAGTCTTTTCCCCTGTGCGTTGGACACCTAAACTACGTCGTTTAACCCCTAAACTACGTGGTTTTGGTCAGTTTTAGTCTAGAAACTAAATTACAACCTAACCTAATCAATCATTCACAAAAAATTCATCGATCTTAGAGCAAAACAAGAGGGAAAAGTCGAGCAGCCCTAGTTCAAGAACACATCAACGTTTTCATTAGTTCCAGCCCCAAAATCAAAAGATTTCTCTGTGAATTTTGTCACCAAGTACGTGGGATTTTACTAGTGGGTTCCTTCCACCTATTAGGTACCTAGAGTTCAGTCAGATCTTGATTCCCTCCATATTATCTAGACCTAGGGTTTCTTTAATTTTAGCAGATTATTATGAATTAGTTATTTGAATGTTCCTAATTAGATTATCATGTAGTAGTATTGTTTTTGCCTAGATTCATGCATAAACTCAGAACCCTAGTTATGTAGTTCTTTTAGTACATGAAGTACATTAGCCAGGACAGATAAACAGACATGCATGCCTCAGTTTTCGAATGTTTCATTATCAGATATATATGTTGCATTTGCATGTCAGATTAGTGATCTATCTAGTTTACTTCAGTTATGCTATAAATTTCATATATTCAGTTGGGAGTAGGCTTTATACTGAGTTGGACTAGGGTCAGACACCCTCAAGTCCCAGAACTACGTTCCCCCGTAGCTTATAAGTCCCCTCTGTGGGGATTAGTTTAGTGATCGCGCCAGTCATGCCTCTATACCTCTGGCAATGTTTATTGGGTCCTCTCGATGGGGCGTATAGATCGGACTCCACATTTAGCTCATGTGGTTTTATGTCGGTTATCAGTAGCTCCCATAGTTAGATTCTAGTGCATTGACCAGGTTATCAGTTACAGTTCAGTTTTCCGTTTCAGCATGTTATAAACTTGGTCATTGCATTCAGTTAGTTCATATTCAGTATTTTCAGTATAGTATCATGCTCATCTCATATCATTTCTCAGTTATTTGATTTGTTCAGTTATGTATATTGTTCAACTTTATTCTATCTTGCATGCTCAGTACCTTTCAAGTACAGACGCATAATCTGCGCTACATCTTCTCATGATGTAGGTTCAGGTCCTCGTCTTTCAGAACACGCAAAGATAGGTTCCCGATCTCCAGTTCAGCAGCTTCAGTGGTGAGTCCTCATCCTTTGAGGACGATTGACATGATTATATCTTTCCCTTTCAGTCTTTAGTTTTTAGTTTTGCTAGATTTAGCTGGGGCATGTCCAGCATCTCTACTCAGTTAGAGGCTTAATTTCAGACATAGTTAGGTTCAGTTTTAGCTTTGAAGTTTGATATATCAATTGTCATTATACTCACAGTTTATTTATTCAGATATTAATGGGTATTCCCCATCATTTCAGTTTTATAATAATTTAACCTTCTGCACAATACTTTCTAAATTCAGTTATCTTTAAGTATGCTTATGATATGCCAGCAAGAATAGCTTGGGGTCACTCTTGATCCTAGGTCCCGTGTCCACGTCCAGGAGGTAGCCTCGGGGCGTGACAGATTCTTTCATTATACAATTAAGATAAAAAGAAGTTCAAGTTCCATAAAAAATATTGTACATGGCTTATAAGGAATAAAACTAAACACATTATAATTAGAGGAACTTTTCAAAATTAAAGCTTACCTTGGAATCCTCAACTTTTGATATTTGAGGTGTGACAAAAGATATGGGCACATCCATTAATAGTGCATCTTCATCACCATGAACTTCGTGTCTGTTATCCATATTCTAGTAGAAAAGAAGAAATACTTGGTTAAATATTTTGAAAGACAGAAATATTTCGTGAAGAAATAGAAAAGGTTTTCAAAAAAAAAGATGAAAATTGCTAGCTCGCTAGTTATTATTATTCATGTGTGAAGTAACATCTTAAAACGTTAATCAAAGTGCTAGAAATTAGAATACGAAAAAAAAGTCAAAGTTAAAGATCGTTCTCCATCAATCGTATGTATTATGTAACAAAATCAATTATTAGTGTGGTTAGGCATCTCAGATGATTCACTAAATTCATTGGATGAGTGATAAAAGTTTTAGCTTTCTCACAAATTATATTAAATTTTCACCCATAGCTACAATTATTTCTCTTTTAATGGCCGGGCATAAGATGATTAATCTCCTTTATTAGAATTTGCATTCATGAAGTAATAAAACAAATGGTTAGACAAAGTGAAAAAAAATAAAAGCTTAGATCCGTAAAAAAATGACGTGTTTCAATATGTGATTATGCATCTCTGAAGATTCATTGGATTAGTGAAAAACAAAATTCATCATAATTTTATATTTCTTTCTAAACACATTAAAAATTTTAGGAAAATCAATTTTAATACTTCTCAGTCTACATAAATTGTTAAAAGTGCTGCTACATTTAGATCTATCACAAGTTAAATTTATTCCCATCATACCATTAATTATTTCTTTATTAATTTGTGTCAGACCCAAAGGGATGTGACATTTATGATTAGTTATAATAAATATTTGTTCATACTACCCTTTGTTGTCTATAAATAAAGAGATTTCTCACATTTTTCAAATTGAATTTTCAGAACTTCTTCTTCTTCTGGATAAATAAATTCTAATTTTCTTTACTATCGTTGACTGCTTAGCTCACACAGTGTTTTTAGGTAACAATACATCAATGAGTAAGACCATTCAATTCGGGGAGGATATTTACCATTAACCTCAGGTATTTAAGGGAAATAATTTCCTTAAGGAGGAAAAGCTTCAGTTCAGTGGATTGAGAGCGTGTGTGATCGACTTTGAGGTAGGCTACAATCTAATTTTTCTAATTTGTGCTCCATGAGATAATTCTTAGTATAGATTGTCCCCGATCCAATCAATCACCACTCTCACTACAAGTAGCATTACCTTGGAACCAAAACACTTTACATCGAGTCATCCACCTCCTTCCACTTCCAACTCCATCATCTAGGTCATTCCACCATCGTATTAGATCATAGCCTAACCCCTTCTATAAAATAGAGATTTCCTCAATACAAGGTCAGTACTAACGTTGTTAACTAGACTACTATTCTTCCTTAAGATCTCATACCAACACCTAGTCCCTTAAAAAATTTAATCAAACAGACAACATACAATTATAATCATTATCAGAAACATAACCCTGACACCTAGTCGTCACCAAGACTTAACATTCACCATTCACATAATCCACAACTCTACAACGAGCAATATGTCAATCATCACACCCTTCAAATAACCCAGACCTCTAAGGATCCCTCAAACATCACTATGGTATTTAGTATGCACCTCTCTATAAAAGAACTACCAAAGCATTTATATACACCCAGCCAGCCACTCAAGGACCAACATACGATAAATATAACATAATAAATAAGCTTGTTCCACTCATGAAACCAACATTTAAGAATCACGTCATTAAGAAGTAAACTTGGTTCTTTCTTGGAATCGACACACAAACTATTAGTGCACCAGGCGTGATACCCATGCCAATCATTGGTATGTACCTGTGTGGTACCGAAGCCAATAATATATGGATATCCCCATACTATGCATGGTACCAGAGCCAATTGTTAGTATATACAAAGCATGGTATCTGAGTGAACTGTGGGAATATCCTGTACCAGGAGTGGTACCCGAGCCAGTCATCAACCATACATCACAATCAAAATGAATAAAAAAAGTCACTTGTACACAAAAGTAATCTTATTCATTGCATACGATTGATAATGTTTATCAATCATATGATGTTCATTTAGTTTCCAAAATCATATACCATGCACGCAATACTAACGAAGCATTTGACAAGCATATATCACATAAACAGAAAAATAAACAACCATCACCTACCAAAAGGACCATTCCCCAAATGATTCCCCTTTCATAATATGATTAACCACAGTCACCTATTATAGGATAACACCCATCATTCATCATAAGATAAATATTAACCAAGTAAATAAATCCTCAACCTAAACCACAACTACCCATAAATTCCACCATATATACTGTGTCGGAAGGACTGCAGACATACAATCTCCTGAAAAACTAAAAGATATTATATCAATAAACACAGGTCTAACTACTCATGTATGGTGAAAACCTAGCCAATCTAGACGCCAAGCAACTACTAATGAGTTTGAGATTTTGACTCATTTAGGGTTTGTTTTCATAGTTTTATTGTCCTCAATGCCTAATTTATACTCTAAACTGATGCTAAAGTGTTGATTTGCAGAAATGAAGGTACAGGAGCAAGGCAAGGACATTACAGGGCAAAAAGGAGTGAAATCACTAAAGAAGTGGAAGAAAGGCAATCCTGGTAATTACTAAGACCACTCGGCGAACCAACGAGTGGACCCTCAGCTCTCCCAATGTTCAAGTGTGCCAGCCCTTGGGAAAAGACAACTTGCCGATGGAAATGGACAGTCGGCGAACCGCCGAATGGATCGACGACTTAGCTTCTAATCGCCTAAAGTTATAGAAGCCCGAGGTTGAAGAGGCAATGCAAGACGGCGATGGATAGGGACACTTGGCGCATCACCGACCTGGTCAACAATGCTCGACTTACTATGCCAAACTCTCCACAAGCTGAAAATTCTAAAGAGTATAAATGCACAATTTCAAAAGTTGTTGACGAGTTTCGAAATTCCCAATTTCTAAACAAGTGTTCTGAGAGATCTTACCTTGATTTATTGACTCCTAACACAATTTTTGAAGTTTTTGAGTAGAATTTTTAAGTGGGTTTTGAATTTTAGTTGAATTGAAGTATTGTAAAGACTTGGAAATCATTACCCAGTTCATGGATAATATAATTGGTAATTGTTTCTTTCTTTTTATGATCTTGGGGTGTGATCATGTGATTATTTGTTCTAATTAGCTTATGGGTATCAGTTTTTACTGATTTAAATGATGTTTTGAAGTGGATATGATTGATAGCTGTGTATTAACTCATGAATTGTAGTTGCAAATGCAATTCTAACTTAGTGTTTTGGGCTTGCTTGAGAAAGAGGTTCTAGAATTAAGGTTATCGATTGATAATTGTAGTTATTGGATTTTTTTGGGTTCAGCTCGAGAGAGTGAATCTTAATTCAATCCTACCTATCTAGCTCGATAGAGTAGATAAATTGAGGTATTGGGCTGTTTATAGTGTTATACTTGTCGAGGTTCAAGAGAACTCACTTGAATAATAATATTTGTTCGAGAGAAATCTATTGCATCTATAGTCTAGCCTACCCACTGACATTCAACAATTGTTAGAAAATTACAATTACCCATATAGCAAAATTAGCCTTTAATTGATCACATCCCCGAGAATCACTCTCTACTTATCTACTCCCCTATTTTCGTAACTGTTGTAGTTGTTAATTGACACTCCTAAACCCCCCATCTGACATTTTTTGTCAAACATTACAATTTACTTTACTTGGTTTCGATAATGTCTACTTCTATAACCGATTAGAACACACTCTTTACTTCTTAATTGAATTTCATTATGTATCACTCTATTTTGGGATCGACCCCAACTCTTTGTTGGGTTTATACTATATTACGATCGCTTACACCTAGTATTGGATGAGGTGTAGTTGAGCATTATCAATAATGGCGCCGTTCCCGGGGAGTGGTGTTTAGAATTCTCTTATTGAATTTTTTTTGTGATCTTATTGTGATGTAGTTGAACCTATTTACCTTTGTTTGTTGTTTGTTGCCTTTGAGCAGGTGATGAAATGAGTCTCAACGGAAGCAGCGCCAACCAGCTGGGACAAAATGACGACATCAGAAATTTGAACGATGTGAATGATGTACATTTGGGTGGTGTAGGTGCTATCTGGTTGCCTCCAGTCGAGGGAAATGCGGTTTTCCACGTGACAAGCACGATGTTGGAACTATTGCAAATGAAAGGGTTGTTTAGAGGCTTGGCTCATGAGGATCTCCATGACCATATCCAGAATTTTATGGACATTTGTCGTCCCTTTTCTTTCAATAAAATCTCCCAAGAGTCTGTCCGACTTTGATTATTCCCTTTCTTAGTGATAGGGGAGGCAACTAAGTGGTTAGCCGACCTACCAAGGGAGTCTATTACCACTTGGGATAAACTTATTGAGGTGTTCTACATAAGGTTCTTTCCTCCTTCGAGGATGATATCATTGAGAGATAATATTCAAGGTTTCAAATGCTTGGATGGTGAGCCAATCCACGAGACTTGGTTACGGTTCCAGAAATTGCTACTCCAATGTTCGACACATAGACTCCCAAACAACGCCTTGTTACAACATTTCTATCAGAGTCTAGATTCGGTGAACAAAGGTGTGGCTAACCAACTCGTCTGAGGGGGTATCATGCAGTAAC
This sequence comes from Solanum chiquidenum, assembly GCA_029582725.1. NCBI lineage: Eukaryota > Viridiplantae > Streptophyta > Magnoliopsida > Solanales > Solanaceae > Solanum > Solanum chiquidenum. The sequence goes on along the minus strand of JAJOOS010022508.1, from coordinate 12,549 downwards.
CATTTGAAATTACATATATTTTTCTTGATGGCATGACCAAAATCAATTGTGCTTGGTATACGAGAGAGGATCAAGTGTCTCATTTAACCTTTAGGATGACAAAGGAACAAATTGAAAAGGACCAAGAACAAGATCAAAATATGGCCAAGATGATGACCTAAATGGATTTGTTGTCAAAACATGTCATGGGTAGTGGCCTTAAAGCTGTGAATGTTGTTGGTGTTAGTGGGGTGAACCCCGATGATGCACACTTTGAGGCTCTATATAATGAGGAAGTGAGTTTTCTTGCAAATCAAGGTGGAGGTTTTCGTCCGAACTATCCAAGGTCGGGTAGGAATCAAGGTTAGAATAGAGAACGTGATGACGGTTGGAGAGACCGTAATAGGGAATGGCGTGATCGTGGAACTAACTTAAAGGAGAGGCATGGGGAATAATATATATATGTACCTCCCCATGAGCGTCAAAAGCCTAAAGAGCAAAGGGTTGACCCGGAGAAGTTCCGCACTTAAGATATGCTTTCACGCATTCTAAACAAAGTGGAAGGGTCGGACAAGGTGCTAAAAGAAATGAAAGATGATGTTTCAATTATCAATTAGACGGTCACTTCTCATTCGGTGTCCATTAAGCAGCTGGAGACACAAATGGGTCAAATCTTGACTCATTTGAATCCAAGGCCAAAAGGAGGATTACCGAGTGACACCATGGTCAATCCCAAGAATGAATCTTGAATGGGTATCTTTGTCGTGACACAACGTTAAATAAGGCCCTTCTTTGGAGGCAACCCAAGTTTTTGATGTTTTCAATATTGTTGTTTGAATAACGGGTGTTGAATGTGCAGGTTGAAAATTTGAAATTTTGGGAAGAGGAGCAATTAGGCGAGCCAATTGTCCAGTCGGTGACTCACCAAACTGGTCGGCGAGCCCGACTTGGATCACCGTTTGAACCAACTAACTTGTTGGAGGTTATGTAAAACTTGGCAAGCTAAAATGCTACTCGGTGCATCATCGAGTGGGTTAGTAACGTAAGTAAGCGCCACCGACTGGCGTGGGAACTGAAGGGTCAAAAAGGCCAAACCATTTTTAAATTCATAGATCTCCCTCATTTCTTACTTTTTGAGTTCTATACTTTCACAACCGCATATTGCTATATTTCCGCACTATTTTTTCTTACTTTTCGTGTGAGATTGATTTCTCGGGATAGGATTTTAGGATACTTTGCTAGCCTAGATTTTCAATCATCTACTTCTGAGGTTGGTTATATGAACCCAGTCATTATATTTTGGTAAATTCACATGCATGATCATTGATTAGTTGTTTTTATTGCATATTGTTGATTGTTTAAATGTTCATTGATAATTCATGATTGTATCTTATTTTATTTTGTGTTAATTGGCCTTAAATTGTGAAATCCCACGAGTTGGGTTGATGAAATTTGTTGGGTTGTGTTGATTTTGTGTTGGGTCTACTAAGGGTGAAGTCTGAGTAACCTCGATTGTGTTGATCTTCTGATTTTGCCCAATGATAGAGAGGATGATGTCATTCTTAAGGGCAAAATACATCGATTGGCCAATTTTGGCCAAATTCAGGGAAGTCTGAGTACCCCGAGGTCATGGTTAAAATGGGTTTGGGCTCAATTGCATAGAATAGTGGGTTAATTTTGTTTTTCCTGAGCTGCGGGTTAGATTTTGAAGGTGAGGGTAAGAATATGACAGGTTGGACTATTCGGCGATCTGGGTTGAGCCCGCCGAATGGATCGGCGGTTTACCTAAAGACCCTTTGATCGTCCTTTTATCCTGCATTTTTGTGATCTGAGTTCTGTAACTTTCAGTGATATGTCTGAGCTCGCCGAGTGAACTCGGCGACTCGTCGAAAGTCCCTTCTGATCTCCCTTTTATGCCCCAATTTTCTGAAATTATTTATAGTAACTTCCGACGAGCTACTTCTAGTTCGCCGAATGGTGTCGGCGATTCACCAAAAGGCCCTGGACATCGCCGACCTGTGCTGACTTTTGGAAGATTTTATTTTGGAACATTCGGTGAGCCCGACTTAGTTCGCTGAATGGGTTCGGCGACTCGCCGATCGGTTCGGCGAGTCTTCCTGCACAGTTACTTTGAAACTTTTCTTAAATTTCATCTAACATATGTGGTTTTGTTTTGCAGGAATGGCTAGACCAAAAGTTGCCGGCAGGAATCAACCGCCCCGAAAGTGGGCAAGAGGCATAGTCATCAACGAGGAGGACTCAGCCTCTCGGGCTACAATATCCAAACTTCCTCCAAATGGGGGAAATGGCAAGGGCAAGAAGCCGGTAGTGCCAACACTTGCGGAGGCGAGCTCCGATAGTGAGGGCATTTACTCTACGTACCTCACTCCCTATGACAGTGAGGGCCATTAAGGAGACAGTTCTCTGGTCTCCGTATCTGAGCCAGAGGACGATCAGTTTCTCCAGGCCAGGAAAGAGGAGCTACGCTCCAAGACTAGGCATGATCCAACTCAGATCTTGGTGCCTCCTATGCCTCTTACACCTCTAGCTCAGATAGTAGAGCAGGATCCTCCACCAGTACAGGCTCTTCCACTCCGGTCACTGAATAGATTAAAGGTCGAGGGTTTGAGGACCATTCTTGAAGAAAACTGTTTGTCTACTGACGGTGTGGTAGACCGGTACCTAGAGGTGTGGAACACCATAAATTTCCACAAGTTCAAAATATTTACCATGCCCCAAGTATCTTATATTCCTACTTGGGTCTGGGAGTTCTACTCAGCATATTGGGAGCTGGTGTCAAAGGGAAAGAAAAAGGCCAGTTCTTTCAAGCCAATTGACTATGTGGTAGTTCGGTGAAGAAGGTCAAATGCTGCAGCACTGATATCAATGATGTGCTAGGATGCACGAATAATATTTTCCACTACTAGGTGGATTGGATACAGAAGAAGACCATTTATGACTTGAAAAGTTGATTAGCACAGTTGTTATCCGACATCACACCGCGGGGGATTGAGGCAGGAGATCCAACAGAAAATAAGGACATGAATGTGGCTGCCGGATATTGGTTCAGATTTATCAGCAGCACGTTGATGCCATCAGAGAATGAGTCTATACGAAGGCATCCAAAAATTGTAATGTTGGGCTGCATCATTGACAAGGACGATCTTAATCTTGGGATGATCATCAAGCAATAGATGGCCAAGAGGGCCAAACAGAGTCAGAAATCTCTCATTTTCCCCGTGTTGATTACTGAGCTGTCCAGGCGGGCCCGTGTTCCACTGATTGCAAATACAGATGTGGAAGTGACTCCCACTTCCTCTACTGACATCTGGCGGATAGAGGCCAAGTATATGAGGGATGAGGCTGATCGGATGAGAGCTTCACTAGCGGATACATCCCCAGTGTTTGATGTTGAGATGTTGCCGACAGAGGCAATACTCCCCCTCAGGCTAGTGAGCCTGCATGTACTCCTGGTACTTCTACTTCTACTCCTCCTAGCTCGACTGTTGTTCCCCTTTCTACTAGTGTTGTTGTTGCTGCTTCTACTTCCCGACCCACTATCACCCAGGTCATCATGTACAAGATGGGCCATTTGGCTCAGTCTGCTGATGTGTGTGCCTCCCAGGTAGAGGCCGATGTACTTGGGTTGATTGAGCGGGCGATTACGACTGCCTTGGCCCCAATTAGGGCTGATTTGAGATAGCACATGGGATTGATAGATGCCCACAAATTTGCACTAGATGCTCTTAGTATGATGGTAGAGGCTTGTGAGCAGAGCCGGGGTGCTTCTGATGCTGTGACGGCCTTGAAGGATGATATTTTTGGGTTGTTTATAGTGTTATGCTTGTCGAGGTTCGAGAGAACTCTCTTGAATCTTAATAGTTGTTTGAGAGAAAGTTATTGCATCTATACTCTAGCCTACCCACTGATATTCAACAATTGTTAGTAAATTTCAATTACCCATATAGCGAAATTAGCCTTTAATCAATCACATCCCCGAGAATCCCTCTCTACTTATCTATTCCCATGTTTTTGTAACTGTTGTAGTTGTTAATTGACACTCCTAAACCCGCCATCTAACATTCGTTGTCAAACCTTACAATTTACTTTACTTGGTTTCGATAATGTCAACTTCTATAACCGATTACAACACACTATTTACTTCTTAATTTAATTCCATTCCGTATCACTTCTTGTGGGATCGACCCGAACTCTTTGTTGGGTTTATATTAGATTACGATCGCCTACACCTAGTATTTTATGAGGTGTAGTTCAGCGTTATCAACTACTGAATAACTTTGGATATGAACTGCTAGCTCCATGGGGGCGAACCCTGATGGATGTCGATCAAGAATCCATGGGTTTTAACCTTCTTTTCGCTGAAGTCCCTCCCCTCCATTGTTCCTGAGCTTAGACTAGCTTAGGAGAATTATTGGAGAAATCCTTTTCTATTTTCTCAATGAAAAGTGGGAGGAAAGATAAAATACATAGTATTTTCTAGGGTCTGGTTTTATCAGCCCCGCTATAGCAGCCATGTAGGCTCTATTGTGGTGCTGCCATAGCGGGAGACTTTCCATAGGGGCGGTCTGACATCAGCCTGGATCATTTCAAATTCTAGAATTTTCATTATATAACCCAATTTTTAAATCTGCACCAAATTTCAAGAATTTCCAGGACTCCACACAAGGTTCCTTTTGAATAACGACGGATCAAGTCGTTACAATAGCACAGATTGATAAAAAAATCCATACACGAATATAGAATGAAACTAAGTGACTAAGAGGAGGTGTGTTTTTTCCTTATGGAAGATAAATGAGAAATGAGAGAGAATATGTAGCACATCAACTTTTTTCTACAAATGTAAATAAGATTTTCCTATCATAAGTAAAGTGGAAAAAATTGTGTATTTATTATCACTTTCAGATAGTATGAACACAATAATCTTCATAGTCTAAATTGGATAAGTATGATATACAGTTTATGACTTTTCAAAATCTTTCTTTTGCTTTCAAGGGACAAGGATGATGTGAAGCATGAACCCTTAAAAAATTTTGAATTTTTTTTCACCTAGTGTTTGGTATGAATTTATTACAACTTATAACAATGAAAAAATAAAATAAATTTTTCATCTCAATTTATGTGATGTTTTTTATTTGACATGAATTATATAAAGTACAACTTGTAACTCTTGTACAAAAATATAAAAATAAGGAATAAAAAATATTATCTTCTTAACAAAAAAGTACCATGTACTATTTAGAATCAAAATCTATTCCACTGTAAAATTACTTATGTCCTTGTCTATCTATATATGGTCGGCTCCAAGCTCCGGTAAACAATTGAAGTTAGCAAACATCTAGTTTTTATTTTCAGAATATATAACACAAATCATTCAATTGAAGTTAAATAATCATTATTTGCACAATGATTAACAATGGCAAATCGACTTTCCTTTGTTATTTTCATGAACTTAATTTCTTGGATGACCATCTAATTAGTAAAACAAATTTTATTTGTTTTTGAAGCATTTCAATTGGTAAATATTAGTTTAGGACACTTACATGAGTCTTTTATGCGGAAGCGAATCTGTAACTATTAGGATTTGTGTTGTTGATCGTTGAAAACCCACACAAATTGGATGAATCTCCTTTATCGAGAGTCCAAAGTCCTCAGAAGATGTAGAATATTCGCTTATGTTTTGGATATATAACCCTAGCCGTTTAATATGGTGGAAAGAAACCCTCTTTTTCTACACCAATAATGGTGTATTTATACCCCTAGGGTTAGGGTTAAGGATCACTAATGGGCTAATGGGCTAATCAACTTATTGGTGGACCTGACCCAGTAATTATTGGAAAATCGATACAACTAGGAAAACATAATTCTTATATTTACTCCTTAAAATCCTTTATTAAAATAATTACCTTAACAAAGCTGCCATATTATCTTAATAGCAACTTTACATGATTATACCCAATTCCCTATTTCACACATAATTAGAAATTGTATTTTGACTAAAAAAAAATTGTCACCAATATTATCGATGTTTCTCTCCCACACCAATACTCTACCAATTTAGCACGATTTAGTTTTAATTTCTGCTAGTTCAAATTAGAGAATTCCCTAAATCCGCACTTTTTTTATTATTCATATCAGGTAAAGATTTAATTAACGGAAAGTGTATCAATGTATTTCTTCTTTCAATGACAGGACTATTGTTAAAGGGTAATCATCAAACATAAAGTGTCAAATACGTATGCAATTTCTTTAATGTATCTACTATATCATGATACATTTTGTATCGAAAAGGTATCATGATACATCATATATAGGAAAGGTATCATGATATGTCATGTATCAGAAATGTATCATTACGTAATGTATCAAAAAGGTATCATAATACATCATGTATTGGAAAGGTATCATTATGTGATGTTTCATAAAGGTATCATGATACATCATCTATTGGAATTATATTATGATGTAATGCATCATATATCATAAAGGTATCATAATACCATCAACTACATAATCTATGTAATTGTTCTCTACATTTCAGATCCCGAAATGTCATATCAGAAATTTAATGGTTCACATAGTTGATACACCACAATAATAAACTAACTTTGATACTCTAATGCACAACTCCCAATAAAAATAAAAATAAAACTAAGCTAATCAGATAAATAAAAATTATCATTTTATTTTGAAATCTTTTTGGGATAGATTATTACTAGTATATTTGTCATGACCCAATTTCTCGAGTCATGGTGACACCTATATAACCCTCCAGTAGGTAAGCCAACTCATAACCCAGAACAACAAGTAATAGCTATAAGGGTATAAACAAAGTGGAAGCAGTAATTCAATAATAGAAATGGAATAACAAACGGAAGCAAACCAAAATGATATATATACAAAAGATCCCTCCTAGAACCTGGAAGTAACAAGTACAAAGTTGTCTAAACAAAAGAGTTGAAGTCCCAAAAATACACCCAAAATACAAAGCTTATCTCAAAAAGCAAAGACTAGCTATCAAAATAAAGATAGAGGTTAGTAAATACAAGATGACAAGAACTCACCCTCGCCTCAGAACTCAAGCTACAACAGGCTCAAATGATCAACGCCGGTAGCTGGTGCTCATACCTACATCACAGAAGAAATGTAGAGTGTAGCATGAGTACCAAAACAACATGTACTCAATAGAAATCAGAGGCCAACTAATCATGAAAAGTAAAAGCAATATGAAATGATAGAATCTAGACACAGCAGAAATGAAAGCAAAATTCAAAAGAAATGCACAGGAGTGTACTAATAACAGAAAAAGAACTAAGTACAACTAACTAAACCTAACTGACCCCATAAGCCCAAAAGGTATATGCATGTGCAAGTTTAAGTAAAAACCCAAACAGACCCACATAAGCCTGACATGTACACATAATAGCTAAATCTACTAAGAACAAGTCATGGTGAGTCCAGATCTAGACAAGATATAGCCCGTACCTCGAACCGTAGATGACCGCTAGGTAATTGAGAGCCCTCCCAAATCTAAGGAGTGTAGACCCCAAACCTCAAACCATGGATGATCTTTATAGGGCAATGGGTTGAAGTTAGTGTGTATGAACTCCTTAGAGGATAAAGGGCAGCATGACTAGATCTTGAATTTGCGACTATAATGGATGCGAAAGGACCTCATATCAAGTCATCATCATAGAACCACAGTGGAACTACGTCTACTGTTACATAATCAACACAATACTCCAAGCTCGAACCAACTCCAGTCCTTAATCGCCAAGCAAAGCCCAAATTCCAAATGCAACTCACACGGCCATAGAAAGAGGGAGAGTGGATAGAAGGTCATCAATGCTGAGTCAACACCTAATCTAAGGCTCATTTATATTAGACTCAAGTATATTACACCAGTCCATAGGGAGTTAATCATCCAAAATGATGTCGAAACAGAATAAGGCTAAACGGCTTCAAATATAACACGACTATGGCTAGTACTAGTCTAAGTTGGGCCAAACATGATCAAACAATCAACAATAACAACAACTGAGGCCAACCACAAGGTAAAGGGGATCACATATCACAATCAACATGTTCCTAATCCAGAAAATCCCAAAATACGCCTAAAACATGATATCAAACCAACTAGCATGATCAATTAGGTTTACATCCCCAATTCACCCAAATCAACATAATTTCACATATTCAAGCTCAATCTATGGAATGGAAAGTCCAAAAATACCTTTAGGCTAACCATGCACGCTCCAAATAATGTCTTCTGAGATTTTCCTTTCTGAATGACCTATGAACGCTACCATGCTATCAAAAATAGAAGCACAATGATAATACAGTTTTTCAGACTCTAAAATCCTATAAAATAGAGACAACCCCAAATTGGAGTCAAAATAGGAAATGTAGGACCCGCACCAAAAAAATTGGAACACATCTCTATAAAAAGGTCCTAAACAGCTCCTTAAAATTGTGTTCCAAAATGGAACACATTTCGTAGCTCAAAATAGTGGAAACCAACACCATGATACAATTCACTCTTTAAAGAACAACAAACAAGCTAAGGTAGTCCCAAAATAGAGGAAAATACCACAAACGAAGAGTCTCTGACACTTCCCAATAACTAACCCACATAGCCCTACACTTTCTGAACATCTTGGACTTCAAATTGCCCAAATAAGAGATATATCATAGGAGAAATCGCCAAAGGAAAATTATAATTGCTTGTTGATCAAGTTCGGTCTTTAAATAAAGACTAGACCAAAATCCTTCTTCGTGAATGCGGCCAGAGGGGCCTGCAAACATGAAGGATCAACAATTAACCCTTCACAAATGCGATGAAAGCCCCGAAAATGCTAAGGGTAAGAAATTAGAGCCCCGTAAACGCGACAAGGACCCCATAAACGCAGAGATGAGGGAACTAGACCATCACCAATGAAGCATGGGCCGCGTGAACATGGTGACGTATTCATTGTTATCCGTGAATGCAAAGGGAAAATATTGATTGTACCTGGTGATGCACATCAACTAGTTTTTGACAACTCAAAATCTTCTATGGGGTTCTCAGAATTTATTCAAAACCTTGTGCACACAAATGAGATACGCAACCCTATGAAATTCAACATTCCAAACTCAATGGAGCATTTGAAACTTCCATCTGAGCTCGTCTTACCAAAAACTGGGTCCCACACCCAAACTCTATTTTAAGCTAAATCCACAAATGAGCGTGAAATTAGCCCAGAAGCCTCGAGATCCGCATGAAGGGTCATTCTAGACCAAACTCGATATTTTAAAGTTAACCACGCTGACGAAATTTTCATCCGTACATATTTACCAAGAATGATGACCGAGGTCAAACTTAAGCCAAAGCTTAAAAGCTAAAATACCTAATGGCACATATTAGAACCAAAAGCCTTAAGAACCAAGCCAACTATGTCACTTGCCTAAAATAACCCCTTTCAAAGCTGATGGAACCATCATAATTGCATTATGAGGCATTGTTAATGAAATTTTGATCAAAATCAACGATTCAAGCTTCAAAATCTCCAAAACATAAAATTTCACAAAAAGACAAATGAACGACCAGATGACTGAACTATCAATCCCAGCAAATCATAAATGACTTGGAGTCGCTAAAGGAATGATCTAAGTGATAAAAATAAGGCATAAATATATAAATTACCTAGAGGGTCATTACAACATCCACTACTAAAAGGACTTTGTCCATGAAAGTAAGAGTCAAGAAGGACCTGAAGGCGCAAACAAGCCAGGAACTTGCTCTCCCATCTAATGCTCAATCTCCTAGGTAGCCTCTTCAACTAGATGATGCATCCAATGGACCTTCACCATAGGAATGTCTCTCAAATGCAACTGTCGCACATCTCTAGCTAGAATGTCAACTAGCTACTCCACAAAGGTCAAACGGTCATCCAACTCAACCGCATTATATTGGAGCATATGAGACTCATCAGGAACATACCATTGCAACATCGAAACATGAAAAATAGGGTGAATAGCTAAAAAAGCTGGAGGTAGGTCTAATTCATTAAAACAACTCACCAACTATCCATAGGATCTCAAAAAGAGCCAATATACCTAAGCTTACCCCACCTCCCAAATCTCATCACACCCTTCATGAGCAAAACATGGTGAAAAATCACCAACCAAAAAACTCAAAAGTCGACACCTACGATCAGCATAACTGTGGTGTCTACTTTGAGTTGTCCTGAAACTATCATGAATCACCCGCACCTTCTCAAAAGTTAGTATCATGTGGTCTAGGCTTTGTAGACTCAAGCCAACCAACCAAGACTAACAACACCTATTGTATAAGGCCTCAAATAGGGCCATTTGAATACCAGTGTGGTAGTTGTTGTTGTACAAAAACTCTTCAAAGGAAAGAATTGGTCCCATTAATCCCTAAACTCCAAAACATAGACCCGCAACATATCCTTAAGAACTTAAATAGTATGCTCCGACTTCCCATCGGTCTATTGGTGGAAATTTATGCTAAGGTCAATGCGAGTGCCCAACTCCTACTAAAAAGTCCTCAAAAAGGTAGAAGTGGATTGAGCACCCCGGTCTTAGATAATAGCCACAGGCACACCATGAAAACAAACCACCTCGGTGTTGAATAAAGATTGAACATGAAGGAAGTGTGTTGAATCAGTCTGTCGATCGATGATGACCTACATGTTGTCAACACCTTTGGAAGTCTGGGGTAAACCCACAATGAAATTCATAGTAATGCGATCGCACTTCCACTCTAGAATGGGTAACCTCTAAAACTCAAATGGGTAACCCCTAAAACTCACCACTAGGCCTCAAATGCTTGGTCGTTACATGTTGGTAACACAAGCAACGAGACACAAAGTCTACATTATCTCTTCTCATGATACTCCACTAATAGTGTTGCCTCAAATCATGATACATCTTTGCGGTAATTGAATGGATAAAATATCTAAAAATATGGGCCTTAAGAATGATCAACTGAATCAAGTACCCAACTCTTAAAGCATAAATACGGCCAGCAAATCTCAAAACCCCATTTGAATCTAAGGTAGCCAGACCGACATCACCCTCTAACACTTGATCATGAAGATCCACCAAGTTTTCATCCTCAAACTAGCGACCATGAATCCACTCAAGCAAAGTAGACTAAACCCTCACATAGGCCAATACACGCCTAGAATCTAAAATATCCAACTGAATCATCCAACTAGCTAAGGACTAAATGTCAAAAGCCAAAGGTCTCTCCATAGTAGATAGGAAATCTAGACTAACCATACTCACCACCTTCCGGCCTAAGGAGTCTGCCATCTTATTTGCCTTGCCCGAATGATAAAGAATAGAGAGATCATAGTCCTTCAGGATCTCAATCCATCAACGCTACCTTGAATAAGGTCCCTCAAGCTCCTAATGTACTAAAGTCTCCTTTGATCAGTTTTAATCTCACAACAAACTCCATATAGGTAGTGCCTCCAGATCTTAAGCGCAAAAACTACCACCACAAACTTCAAGTCATGAGTGGGGTAGTTGTGCTTATGCAGCTTAAGTTGCCATAATGCATATGCTATAAACCAGCCCCGTTGCATCAATATACAACCCAACCTACATTATATGCATCACAATACATAGTGAGCCCCTCGCTCTCAACTAGAAAATTCAATATAGGACCGATAGTAAACAACTAATTGAGCTTTCGAAAGCTCAACTCACACTCCTCAGACAACTAAAATGGAACATCAAGACAAGTCAACCGGGTCAAAGGTGTTGCTATGGTAGAGAATCCCTCCACAATCTGTCTGTAGTAGCCTGCTAATCAGATGAATCTCCAAATCTCAGTAAATATAGTGGGACTAGCCCAATTACAAATAGCCTCAATATATACCAAATCTACCATGATGCCTCCTTGGAAATTACGTGCCAACGAATGCTACAGACTCAAGACAAGACTAATTCTTTGAGAACTTGGCATTAAGTTGCTGATCTCACAAATTCTGGAGCACAATCCTCATATATAAAGATCATACTCTCTTTTTCTCTGCGAGTATACAATAATATCATCAATTAACACTAGTCCATAGATGCGGCAAGGGCATTAGTCAACCCAAAAGACATCACAAGTAAATTATAATGGCTATAAGTACTCTTAAATACGGTATTAGGGATGTTTTCTGCCCTAATCCTCACCTGATGATAACAGGATCTAAAATCAATATCCAAAAACAATGTGGAACCCTAAAGCTAGTAAAATAGATCATCAATATGAGTCATGGGTAACGGTTTTTCACTGTTACCTTATTCATCTACCTTTAGTCAATACACATCTATATCATACTGTCCTTCTTCTTCAAAAAGAGGACGAGAGCACCTTAAGGCGATTCAGTACTGATATACCGTGAGTTTACGGTATTTCTAATACATTTCACTTACAAGTTGTGTGTGTCTAGAGCCTTTTTGTATTGGTTTTTATGTATTTTTATCAAATTGTGCAGGAAAGATGTTCAGGCGCGAAATTAAAGAGACAGCTGAAAGAAGTGCAGAAAAGGG
>JAJOOS010022507.1:0-14929 GCA_029582725.1 Solanum chiquidenum | reverse complement strand
AGGCTTTTTCTTCTTCTTCAATTGGAGCTGAAGTTTGAAGAACCAGAAGTTCCACCATTTCAAAAAAGAAAAGAAAAAACTTGAGCTTGATTCGATAAATTGAAGTCGCGACTTAGGAATTTGTTGTGAATGGATTATGTTTCAATTTTTTTGTTGCTGATTCCAACCATTTCATGGTTATCCATTGATTGGAGAGGATCAATTTGAAAAAGGCAATGCGCCGTTGAAGCTCAATCGAAGGTCAAATTTGAAAAATTGAATTGAGGGTAAAAATAACTAATAGTTAACTAATAAACCAAAGTTGAAGGGTATTTTTTACCCTTTTCCCTACAAATAAATTTGGAAGAATTATATTTACATAAATTTTGAAAGTAGAAATAAAATCTAAGTAATAGCAAAATATTCGTATAAATTAGTCAAACTAAAATTTAAAAATTATATAAAAATACTATAATTCACTTTTCTTTTCATGTCAATATAATTTGAAGAATATACTTTAACTTATTAACAAAAGTCTTTATGATTTAAATTATGAAAAGTAAAAAGTGACATATAAATTGAAACAAAGATAGTAATCACATTTAAGGTTACGGTAAACAAGCTTATTTCACATCTTCTTGACCTTATAGATTATGTCATCCTAACTAACATTTTTTAAAATTTGGATAGTTGTTATATATCGTTTCATAATTGCATTGTATTGTATTATTTTGATGAATATAATATTTAGATATATTTTATCATTTTCCGTCATTAATATACAATCATATATTATCAATTTGAAGAATAACCTATAAGAAAAAGGGGAACTAAGCAAATACCCCATAAAAGCAAAATAATTACAAACATATACCACTTTACATTCATACCCCACTAAATAATTACACTATATTACCCCCCCCCCAAACTAATTTCGCCTAATTGATACTAAATCAGTATCATATATTGTATTGGTATCACTAAGACTAATAATTTTGTTTAATTGATACTAAATCAGTATATATATACTCTATTGGTATCATGCATTAAGGTTTCTTGTTCAAAAATTACTCATTAGTTATATACTCTTATAGTATCATTGATTAATGAGTAATTTCTGAACAACACTCTTATAGTATCGTTAACTAATGAGAAATTTCTGAACAAGAAACATTAATGATACCACAACAATATACATTTACTTTTATAGTATCATTGACTAATGAGTAATTTCTGATCAAGAAACCTAATTAGTGATGCCACAAGAATATACATATACTCTTATAGTATCATTGATTAATAAGTAATTTCTGAACAAGAAACTTTAATGATATCAATACAGTGTGTGTGTGTATATATATATATGAGCTTTGTAGATCTTAAACTAGTATGCATCTATGCGTTTTCTATTTCTGAAATTGCCCTATCAATATGATGTAAGGCTATATGATGTTTTCATGCTCTTCTTTTTACAAGATGTAAATGATATTGAAGATCTTTCAACATAGTTCTATGTTATAAGCATGTGGTAAAACAGATATTGTTTAAAAAAGTAGTTTAGATTAATCATTATTGTGATTTCCCTATAGGTACTAAGTATTCTTTCTTATGATTGAGGCTATTATAAAATACGAATATAGTTTGTTAGGAAAATAATAACCATGAAATATAGAGTTTTGCGTGTATACCTTCCTCCTTTTTGTTCGGTGAATAGTCCTTATCACTATCGCAACAGTTCTCCTTTCAGGCTATAAACAGTTTTTCACCTTTATGACCGCAGTCTTACGGCTACTTCCTTACTGTTCTTCCTTAGGGCTTAAGATCGCACCATTCACTTATGACTATTCTTGGAATTTAGAGAAGAGAGGTATATAAACCAAACTATTTATTCTATAGTATTATTTTACATACAAACCATATTTATCTTACATATACTCAAAACATAATAAGAAATACTTTTCCCTGGCGGGAGAAGTTACTATTCACTCTTCTTAGAGGTACCTAGCATTTTTCTGAAATGGATGTTTTTCTGAAAAACTAGTCTCCCTTCTAGTGAGATTTTTCTCTCCTTTTATAGATCCAAGGAGGGATTAATTACAATTTTCTTTTTCTTAGGGACCTCCCTAAATTATTACATAATTCTTTTCTAGTCCTCCACCTGTCCTCCACCGACGGTCTTTTGAATAGATGGTCGACAAGATAAGATTCTTTATGATAAGGTGAGTTGTCCATGTGCTTTCCTCCATGTGCTTTCCTTTTTTTTTTGTTAAGAGATAAGATTCTTGTTCTGTCTCTTTCTTATGACGCAAGTGCTTACGTCATTTACTTTGTCCTTTCTTGACTGTCTACATTGTAATACTCCACTGAGATTTTTATTCAAATTTGTCTTCGGATACTGAATGCTTATGATCCAGAAACTTGAAGGCAAGTTTCCATGTTTCCTCAGATGCTTTTAGTCTATGAAGCTCAATATCAAGGATTTTCTTGTTTAATGTTGTGGACTTTGATTTTCCCTTAGTCATCAAAATCCAATCGTGATCATGGTCTAGGAACTTGAAATTTTCATTATAAAAATGTTTAAGAATAAAGTATAAAGCTTTAATTCCTAACGCTCTTCTTGTTTGTGTCCACTTTTTGTTTAAATGTGGAAGTTTTTTATCAACACCAGTGACTTTGACATTAAATTCTTTTAATTTTTCCACTGTTATGTAATTGATTGTTGGGAAGCATAATTGCAAATCCTTGCTTTCTATTGAAATGCTGAAGAACCTGCAATAAACACCTTCGCCTTCCGCATAATTCTTAACTGAACTTATCATCTATAGTGGTAATTTGGACAATTCCTGTAAATCTGGTTTGGCATAAACCCAATCTAAGTAGTGAAATTTGAATAGCTGAGTTGTAAAGCCCGGTGACCCATTTCGGAATATAAAGATTCATGGAAACAAGCTGGTTGTTCCTAGAACTCCATATGTTTCTCCACTTTCTTCTTGGAGACCATAGATATATCTTGTAAAAGTAAGATATTCTTGTTCTTTAGAATGTTTCCTTCCAACCTGAAAAGATGAAAAAAACTTTTGCTCCCGAAGGAACTATGTTAGTACTGCTTTCTGGTTTCCCAGAGATAATTTTTTCAGTTTTCGCTGAGGATGTGTTTTTCTCTTCTTTTGAAGAAATAGCATCTTTTGAATCTTCATTTACTCGGCTTTTTCCTTCGTCCTTAAACTTAGGTTTAGGCATATCCATGCTTACCGTCAAGATGTTTTTGGCACTAGGTGTTAGTGGGACATCTCCTGTCACTTTATTAGGAGTGATATCCCCTTTAGGATTTGAATTTCATTTTGGACAAGTATCCACACAAGAGTAAGAATTCACTCATGTTTTCTGCTTGTTCAGTACTGAGTTGGTTGATTTCGTACTGCATCATTCTTTCTTGTTCTGACAAGCTTGCTAATTCATCTCGAATTTTGAATAACTTGTGGCTTTTGTCATCTATGGACTGTTCCACCTATTGCATTTTTTCATAGATCCTGTTAACCAGGATTTGTGTCTGATTGTCCATATTGGACGTTTCTTGATAGGAAATCTGCAAGAAAATTGTCAACTCCTTTAATATATTCAATTTTAAATGAATAAAATGACAATAGAACCTGCCATCGATGTAATCTCCTGTATCGAGGTTCAAAAGGAAGCTTGTTAAATATCAACCCTAATACCTGGGTATTGCCAGTCCTGATAGTAAATTATTTAGATAAAAGAAAATTGAAAATTTTCTTATTCCCTAACAATGGCTAGTAGTTCTGTTTCATTAGTCGAGTACCTGACTTTGGCTTCAATAAACGTTCCGCTGGTATATCTACAGATTTCGTTTAAATCGGTTTGTAATAATGCTCCCCAATGATAATCGGAGGCATCTGTTTGTAAGATTAGATCCGGCAATCTAAGTTTTGGTAATTTGGAACATTTTTCCTTTAAGTTTTTAACACATTGAGTGTGTTCCTCAGTCCATCCTAGTCTATTGAATTTTCTTATTAGTTTTTGCAGTATATTCCTTTTCTTGGCGAGTTCTGGAATAAAATCTCCTGCATAATTTAGACACCCTAGAAATCATTGTATTTCCTGTTTAGTTGTCAATTTGTCAGGAAATTCTACAATTTTTCTCGAGATGTGAGTTTGAAGTTCAATTCCATTTTTTGAACTAGGAATTCTATTCCATTTTTATTTATTTCTGCCTTTTTTTTACTCAAAATAATTCCATTTTTTAAACATATTTCTGAAAATTACTTCAGATGTGTTAAGTGTTCTTGATATGTTTCAAAACATATTAATATATCGTCTATGTAGACTATTAAGAATTCTTTTTCTGAGAAAATTTTATCCCTTTTTCTTTGAAAAATTTGTGGAGCATTTTTTAATCCAAATGACGTAACTATCCATTTGTAATGTCCGTTAGGCGTACTAAATGTTGTTAAAGGAATGGATTCCTCTGCTAATTTTATCTGCCAAAATCCACTTTTACAGTCGAATTTTGAAAACTAAGTTTTTCCTTTTGCAAGGTTTATGAGATTATTTTTTTTAGGATGAAATATCCATCAAATAAATAATTTTTATTTAGCTCTTTGTAGTTTATAACCATTCGAGTTTTTCCTTTTTTTTATCTCAGCATGGTTTCTTACCATGAATGTTGGACTACTATGAGGGCTTTTACTCATCCTGATCAGTTTTAGGTTGAGTAATTCTTTGAGTTCAATTTTAAACTCATTTTAATCATCTTTGTTATAAAGCATAGGCTAAACTCTAATGATGATGTTGGGTCTTTAAGTATTAAAATTGCTCTTTCATGATTCTTTTCCCATTTTTCTAATGGATTTTCACCATAAGATTTTTGTAGATTTTCTTTAATCTGTTCAAGATTAAGGCATTTACAAGAGATTTTCTTTAAATGCTCTAAATATTTTCTCTTATAATATCCATCTTCTTTTTTAAGACTAAAATTATTTCTACCTTCTCTTTTGACTGTGATAGTCGTTCTTTATTTCCTGTAATACCAATCATTGATATGTTATTTTTATTGATATCCCATTCTTTTATTAAAAAAGATTTTGCTAGACTGGCTTCAGATCCATTATCAATTTGACAACAGGTTGTCAATTTTGTATCATAGAAAGTTATTTTTATGAAGATTGATACCCTAAAAGATATTTCTTTAGGCATCTTTTATATTTTTGGTATGAAACAAGTTTCATTTTTATAACTTATTTCTATTCTATTTTTTCCTATACTATAGTTTTCTGGACTATTAAGGAACAAATTTTCTAAAATTAGATTATGATCACCTTCGTGATTTGTGATATAACAAGAGACTGTTATTCTTATTGTGTCTAGTTGTATTGGCAAATCTATCATTTTTATTTAACTAAAATTATTTTCTGTTTTATAGGTATAAGGAGTACCTTTATATATTGATAATCCATCCAATAAGATCCTTTTGACATGGTTGGCAGTTGCACCTGTTTGTAACAAGATTTTCTATTTTTTCCATTCAATTCCATTAAAGATTTGTCTTGCAATTCTAGTAATGTTAGGACTCTCATGAATTTTAGAATATCTACTCGATATACTTTTTTTTATGGAATTTCTTTCGTATTCTATTGAAAGTCTCGAATTGCTACTGGAGCTTCCTATTTCTTGTGTTTTTTCAAAACAAATTTCATATTCATCTGGAATTTGTGCTTGTTGAATTTCTGCTTCAACAATCCTTGCTATTTCTGCACATTCTTGATCAATTTCGATCATTTCTTTATTTTTGTATACCTCTCCATAATTGGAGTTTGTTACCGTGTATAATGCTTGGTAATATATGCTCATTATATGATTACCTGGTTTGAATATGTCGTTTCTTTTGACCTGAAAATGCAAGCTTAATGCATCATTAAAATCTGCATCTTTCAGCAAATTACAGTACTTTGGATAATATGTAAATAAGAGTTTTGTATAGGCTAAGTTGCCTTCAATTATGCCAAGATTTCCTTCTCTGGCATTAATGAATTTTTCATCTGAAAGGTTGATGACAATAGGACAATTAATCCCTTCTTTGAAAGTCGATTTGACTAATATTTGAATTCCTCCTAAATGGACATAATTCATTTTTTTCCCTTTTCTCTCAGGAATTTTTGTAAGGATCTACTCGATCATTGGTTTAGTTAACAGGTTTAATTTATATCTTCTTATTGTTTGGGTAATTTCTATTACCTTTTCTATTTCCTGATATTCATGATAGGAATTTTTATGTCTTGAAAACATTCTTTGCATTTTGTTAAATATATTATCTTCAGTTTTGAGATTTAATTGTAATCCTCGGATTTTCTTGAATAATTCTCCATCAAATGTTGCTTGTAGGGTGTAACCCCTATGATCTTCTTCAGCTTCTAAAATTTGAACTGAATCGTCTTCTTTCTTTTGTATTTCCTTACTCATCTATTCAGATTCTTCAGAACTGGTTGAGTATTCCTCAAAGAGTTCTTCATAGAAGTCCTCACTTTTTATTGATGTTATAGATTCTAAATCTAAATCAATTTCTAATCTATCAATTTTTTATATTTTTACTCTTTTCTTGTTACATTCGTAACTCTTATGTCCTTCCTCGCCATAGTTGTAGCATTTACATTTTTCTGTTGTTCTTTTAAAGTTATTCTTCTTTGTAAAATACCTTCTTTTAGGTATATAATTTTGTTTGGAAATATTTTTTCTTTTGATTAAGCTTTTCTTGAGCTTTCTTCTTTTCTTATAAGGTTTATCATTCCATCCCCATTGAGTTGTTGCATTTGTATCAAGGCAATATATTTGAGTATTGATTATTTTGGCTTTCCTTTGTATGTTATGCACCATACATAGTTGACTAAGTCTATTATTTAGAAAAGATATCATTTGCCCAAGAGTATCTTCTTCTTTGTTTTCTTTTTCGTATTCTTCTCTGAAGTATTTGTCCAAAAGCTTGATAATTTTTTATAATATCTTTTCAGTTATGACAACATTTCTTTGCTGCTATCAAATATCTTGTAATAATATTCTTTGAATTCACAAGTATATTCTTGAATATAACTCATTTTGCATATTTGCAATTTTTCCAATTGTTCTTTTGCGATTGTTCGCAATTTTTCTCTATTTTGAACTCCACTTCCTTCACCACCTAGGAATTCATTTCCTATATATTGTACTAGGTTTCTTATACCTTCTTGAATGGATATTTTAAATCCTTCTATCGTTTGATTTTTGATGATTCCTTTCGCATCATCCGATAATCCTATATACCAATTGCTTACTTTTCCCGTGAAAGTATTTATCGCAATGATATATTTTTCTTCATCTGTGTAATTTACTCCTTTTCCTAATAGGAAGAAAAGAAATATATTTTGTGCCTAAGACTGGGCGTTGGACCGGACTGGAATGAACCGATATCGGATCGAAACAGGATGAACCGGACCGGAATTATCGGGACGGACACTCGGTTCCGTCCCGTCCCACTATATACCGGGATGGAACGGGAATAGACCGGAATGGAACGGGATGGGATAAACGGGACGACACATCTAGATATTTCAAAAATGATAAAAAAAATCAGTTATTTTAATTTTTTGAAATACGAAAATATGAATGTTTTTTCTAATTTTTACTTATTAAGTTTGCAAGTTAAGTTTAATAAAGTTTTTTTTAAAAAAAATTGTTTTTGAGCTCAAGTTTTCAAGATTTGAATCTTTTGAAGTTTATTAAGTTTGCAAGTTACGTTTAATAAAGTTTTTAAAAAAAAAATGTTTTTGAGCTTAAGTTTTTAAGATTTGAATCTTTTGAAGTTTATAAGTTATTACTTATTAATATGTTATAACTTATAAGTTATATTTATAACTTGTAATTTAAATAACTTAAGTTTGTAATTTTAAAAAATTAAATAAAAATAAGGATAAAACAATGATACAAAGTCACAAATTAAAAAATATCAATCCAATTTATTTAAATTTGTATTACAAATTACAATTTATAACTATTAGTAGAGTGCATAGTTTACGCAACCACCTTCTAGGAAGGGTTCTGTTTCAACTAAGCCTCGAATGTAATACTAATTGTTGTATAGTCCCGTAAATCTTTTCTCTAACTCAGCTATAGATTGACCGTAATTAACTACTGGTCATGGTAAAGCTCATTGACGATCTTGAAGTTCCATGCCATCGTCACTACCACATCCAATGGTTGAATCTATGAAAAGTTCAAATTGACTATCTAACTTTGAAAGTCCTTGATTTCTCCTCTCAGCATTTATCCAATCTCTAAACAACATCGATATCTCCAAACTGTCTTCTGCTAATGAATATATGTGGTCTCCAATTTGAAATCTTGCCGCGCTGAAAGATGCCTCCGAAGCTACTGATGATCCTTGAATTGCAAGCACGTCCTTCACCATCCTACTAAGTTTTGGAATTTGAGTTCCACGAGCCCTCCACCAGTTTAATAGTTGTGGTATACCTTCATCGTTTGTAATATTATCTGAACCTTGTTCAAGATATGTAACAAATTCACATTTATTAGAAGAGTCAAGACCAAGTTTATGTTTCACTCTACCATGGGCACCTACTCGAGGCATAGACATTTGGGGATTTTCAACATTATCCAAGGAACAATATTTATCATACATTTCTTTAGCAAGTAATTTTATACTATTTTGACATGTTACCAAATCATGTTTTTCTTCTGGTTTAATATCTAAATTTTGATAAATGCATTCAACTAAAGCTTTTGCACCATATTCTTTATATTCGGGGTTGAAAAGAATTGCAGTTAAATAAATTTGAGGGATAGAAAAAAAATATTTCTTAAATTTTGTAATCATAACTTTAATAGCTTTGGTAAATAATTCATTTGTTTTATATTCAGAAAAGAGATATGAAATCTCACATATATGTATTAAAATTTCAGAAATAGTAGGATAATACATTCCAGAATTTTTTTTAATAGCATCATAAAATGATTTCAAATATATTCTAAGTTCATTTACTTCATCCCAATCACTATCATTAAGTTTAAATTCAGAATAAAAATTATGACTATTAAATTGCATAGTAATAGGTTCTCTATATGTATAAGAAACTTCAAGCATATCATAAAAGGAATTCCATCTAGTTTTTACATGCTTCAGAACTTTTCTAAACGGAAGTTTACATGCATTACAAAGCTCTTTAAATTGATTAATTCTACTACTACTATGCATATTAAAAATATAAAAACAAGCATTATCAACTTTATCACAACTATTTTCAAATAATTTCACACCGTCACTAACAACCAAATTTAATATATGCGCATCACATCTAACATGAAAAACATATTTACTAATAGGACAAAGTCTAGGTTCTAGCATATTAATAGCATTTAAATTAATAGAAGCATTATCTAAAGTAATACTAATGACTTTATCACAAAGACCGAAAAAATCTAAAATTTCCAACACAGTAGTAGCAATATACAATCCAGTTTTTTTCTTTTGACAAATTTTATAACCAATAATTCTTTCTTGTAAATTCCAATTATAATCAGTCCAATACGCAGTAACAGTTAAATAATCATAACCATTAAGACTACGACCCATATCAGTGGTAATAGCAACTCTACAATCCATTATTTCAAAATAGGCACGCAAATATTGACAATGTTTTTCTTGAAATTCAAAAATATCTCTTTTTACCATGCTTCTTGATTAACCTTTAAAGCTAGGATTATATGTATCACGAATATATGCAATAAAACCCGGATGTTCTCCAAAACTAAAAGGTAAACCACAAACAACAACCATTTTAGCAAAATTTTCACGATCACGATCCTTATTATAGGTTCGATGTGTAAGAGGACCACTTGGGTTCGAAGTATTTAATTCACCTTGAACCATATTTGATCCTCTAGCCGATGTTTCAACGTTAGAATCTTCACAAACATCAAGAGAAGATATATATGCAAACCACTTTTTACTATGCTTCTTAATCAAATGTTTTTTAATCCCCCCGTTGAACCTCCACTCCCACCAGATGTATATTTAAAATGTTGTTTACAAATATTACATATACTAAAAGTTTTTTCTTCATTCAAATAACAAAATTTTCACACATTTGATTTTAAAGTACGTTGTACCTTGGTCTTACCTCTAGTCGGAACAATAGGGGGACGACTAGTTCCAACCGGAAGATTGTCCTCCTGAGGTGGAACTTCAGTACTATTGAGGTCGGGACTAGTCGGTGTATCATCTAAATCAACTTCTTCGACAATTTCTAATTCTTCATTTTCTTGATAATTACCATAATGTCTTTCATAAACCTCTTCGGGAATTATAGGAGTATCAGAATTAATTTCTATAGGACCGGGACGAGAAAAACTAGTTTCATTCACATGCGTAAATTCATCCGTATTCATTCTAACAAGAGGAAAATTATATTTAGAAGAACTAGAACCGTTCTTATTTTTTGTAAGCTTATTTTTTACTCTGTGTACAATACCTTTTTTACCTCCACTTTTTTTAGAAGACTCCATAATATAAAATTATAAATTATAAAATACGAAATTTAACAAGAACAAATAAAATACAACAAGAACAACTTACAAATAATAAATACAAAAAATAAATATAAGATTAGAGAGTGGAACGAAGTTACCAAATGTTTGTGACTTTGTGTAAAGAACAAATGATTATAACCAAAAATTGAAAAATTGATGTCAACACTTGAAGTTTGAAGAAGATTCTTGATTTCCTACTCCAAAATTCACCAAATGATTATTGAAATCTTCACAATTATAAAATAATATGATTGAAATTTGGAACTTGAATATTAAAAGTATGAAACTTTGAGAAAGATTGAGAATTGAGAGAAATTGATGATTCTTAATTGTTAAATATTGTAAATACGTAAATTGTAATTAAAAATATAAAGAGAAGGGAGTATATATAGTTTTTAAAATTTGTGATTATGTGTTGGAATTGGAAAATATAGACGTTGGAAATATTTCTGTTGGGAGAATGGGGGGCTAGGGCAGTCAGCCTTGGCATTGGCTAGTGGGGACTGGGGATGGGACAAGTCGGTAGGGGCAGGCGGGCATCAGGCTTTTCAGCCTTTGCTAAAAAACTGCCCTTGGGAAGATTATTTATATATATATATATAAAAAAAAATTATAATATAAAATATAAATTAATTAATAAAAAATAATTAACCGGAACGGTATGAAATCGAAATAAACTGGTACCGGTACACCGGTATCAAATCGTGATACCGTTTCATCCCGTGTACCGATTCACGGTGTCCCGTTCCGTCCCAAAGACTATCGGACCGAAACGAACCGGAATGGTACAGGAACGGTACCGAACCGGTACCGGTACAACCCGATCTGGTGTCCAGCCTTATTTGTGCCCATATGTCTAGATCTAATTCTGGTTCTCTTTTGCAATTTAGATCTAAAATTTGGTTTGTTCCTACATCTCCTGTTGAAAGTCTGTTTGGCATGTATTTTGATTTATTGTTATTATGATATTGATTCATAAAATCTTTATTTCTTTTTGCCTTAGGTGCAAAATTTCTTTTAGAATTAGGTGCAAAATTTCTTTATTTCTTTTTGCCTTAGGTGTAAAATTTCTTTTAGAATTATATTCTGGTTCTTGTTCTTTCTTAAGGGTGTTTGATCCTTCCCCTTTAACGAAGTTCCCTTGGGGTCCTCCCGTATCTCCTTTATTCATAAGAACTTTTAATTTTTTATCTGAAAAATCAAGGTCTTCTAATGCATAAACTAATTCATCTAGTTCATTCATCCTTTTGTTCAAGTTTTTCGCCTTTTTCAATTTGTTCTAAATTGTTTTCTTCTAGAATTTCTTTACTAGATTGTTCTAGTTCTTGATTTTTTTGTTTTTTCAAACACTCTTGAATAAGTTTCTCATCAATACTACCTTTTTGATATGAACTTTTGCTAGCAAATTTTTCTGCTAAGAGTTCGTTTATATATTTTTGACTTATTCTTTTGTCAAGTTTTTCTGTTTTTTTCTATTAGATTAGTTATTCTTCTAGGAAGATTTTCTTTAATAGATTTTATTTCGATATCTATAGCTTCTTTTAAGCTCATTTTGACTTAATTTTTTTTCTTTTTTCTTTATTCAGAGAAATAATAATCAGATGAGTCCATGTTACCTATTATTTCTTCATAACCGAAGATTATAAATTCCATTGGAAATTCTTCTTCGTATATATCATGAATGATAAGTTCTATGATTTTTTCTTGTAGGTCTTTATTTAATTTGATTACCTTAAGTATAGTTACCAAGGTTTTTTCTTCAAAATACCATAAAGGTTTTGTTACGCCGTAATTTTCCTAACCTTTAGAAAAAATCACTTTTTTGAAATGTTCTAAGTATAAAACATTTTAAGAAAAATACTTAGAAAAGAGTCGCCACTTAATTGTTTAAAGAAATTAAGAAAACTTATAATTTTCAAAGATTTAAATAGAAAAAAAATCATTTAAAAATACCAAAGAGGGTCCGGGGTTCAATTTACACTTCGAGAATTGTTTAAGCATTCGAAGTGCCTGCTAACATGCGGTTGACCTGCGACTTGACTTAATACATTTTTGAGTAATTCTTAGAAAAAATAATTTAACAAAAGAATAATAATTTACAATATTTAATTAACTTTGAGAAAATAATTAAGTAAATGACGCATTATTATTTTTAGAGTAAGGGACTCCAAAATGAAACATTTGAATAAAAATACAAGTGATTAAAATTTTAATAAAACTAGATTAATTAGAACTTATTTGAAACACTTTTAAAACAATAATTTAAACCAATATTAACAAATTTAAGCATGAGACTATTTTAAATCATCGATAAATAAAAGCTTTGACCAACTTTTTGAAGAAAATGACTAAATAAATAAAAAAAGAGAACAATTTTTAGTTCATTTGAGAAAAATACTTTAACTTACAACCACTTTAAAATAAAAATGTGATCAAGTGAAGAGACCTTAAAACATATCTTTTTTTAAGAACAAAGATTTAACTTAATTAAAATACAAAATTCGACCAATATTTAATTAATAAAATAAATGACCTTAACACAAAAAAAAAGATTCAAAGCAACCCAGCACAAAGAAAGTAACTCGTCTTTTGGGGAATCTAATTAAGTTTATTAAAAATTATAAAGTTAGAGTTAAATGACAAACAATAAATAATCACAATTAAATAATTAAAGAGTAAGAGAGAAATTGAATTTGGGCCTCCTTTTGGGCCAATTTCGCTGGAATTTTTGGGTGTTTAATTCTAAACCCATTTTTGTATACACCTAGTGTATATTAGTGTATATGAGCATATATATCAGCTCTTTTCATGTATCTCTTGCTTCCGAACACCTGTATTTCGCCTCAACCCTCTGTTTTTGCGTTTTGGGCCTCCATATCAGCGTATACCGCTGTATACAACATGTATACATCCCATTTTTTACTTTCCAGGACCTGTAATTTGACTTTCCAGCAACTCGACAAGATGTGGCCGACTCAATAAAAGAATCTTGGGCCTTTATGGCCCTCTTGAAGTACGAAGGGAAGAAAGATGAAGCCCAAGAGGGCTCGGATGGTATTACATGCAACAAAATAATAATAACGATTACCGTCCGAAAATAATAAGAGAAAGAGCGTACCTAAGACAAATTATCATGGCAGCTCCTAAACTAATACACAGTAACTAAAACCTAAGTCATGCAAATGAATGCAACCAATTTAACAAATGACAAATAAATACATGCTAACAAATGAATGCATGCTTAACAAGTGATGTCAACTGTAGCCATATTCAACAATGCTAAGCTAACTTTAATAATCTTAAAGCAACAATAAGTGATATTGGAGAGGTACACCGTAGAGTATTAAATAAATTCCAAACAATGTTAGCAAAGGTTAAGACAACAAGCCAAATGGAGCATATGAAAGTTAAATTATTATTTTTCTTTTAGATAAGGAAGCTACCGGTTAAAATAAGAACAAATGGAGCTTATCGTAAGAGCTATTATTTATGACCAAGGGAGAAATAATGATAACAACCATCCCTTTTATAATAAATATGAACTTTTTAGTGTTAAACCGAGGACATAAGCAGAGAACTGGACAGGTTGGGACTTAAGCAAAATACGGAAGACATGAATTAAACGACTCACTATCCATAATAAAGAAACTTAGCTAGTAATACTAACCCACTAGAACATAAGGCAAAACATGAGCTTTTGACAAAGAAGAACAAGTTTAAACCAAGATGAAAACAATAAGATGAGTTTCAACACAAGACAAGGGCTGAAATGAAACCAAACAGAGGAAAGATTAACTCCACTATATGACGCATACCCATCTAAATGCACTTTCCACACAACAACAAGATATGCTAAAATCTAATTCATGAATTCACTTAAGACTTAAATACCAACAAGAGATATATATATATAACATACCAAGATAGGAACAGACCACAACCAAGACAAAAGCAAGATTTAGGCTAAAACATATAAACCAAATTTATACACAAAATTTATATAAGCTTATGAATTCGAGATAACTACAATCTGGTTATTTGAACAAGAGGGGCTACGGACAACGGCCATTCGAAATCGAAAAAAATGAAGAAAAAAATTATTCACTTTTCCAACTAATATCCATTTCAAAATCCGAACAAGTCAAAAGAAAAGATCAACATTATTGTCTACAGATGTGCAGATTAGGCAAACATTGAGAGAGTCTCTAGTCATGAGTCACAAAATAAATAAAAAAAGGAAAAGAAAATCAAATCAGCCGATAGACAATAAAGAAAATAAAACTGTGCGATTAACGCAATCAATATTACGACCAAAACGATCATGAGATCCTTAGCTCAAACAGGAATTTAAGCAAAG
>JAJOOS010022505.1:0-19395 GCA_029582725.1 Solanum chiquidenum | reverse complement strand
CTCTCGGGCAAGCCGAAAACACATGGGTGGCTTTGTATTTGCAACTACAAACCCATTAAATTAAACCACAACCACTAGGTGAAATCACCATTAAAATACATCTAACCTATCAGCAAGCAAAACCCAACAATAATATCAACACATATTTTCTAAATCACACCCCAAGAATTGGGGTTTTTAGCCACACATCAAGAGATAAAAATTTATACCTTCAATGATGTTGAAATCAAATGGGTATAGAGAAGTAAGTCTTGATTTGAGAAAAGAAAGAAGAATCCAAGAGACCCACTTCCAAATTGAAAGAAGTGAAACCCTTTTTTTAGTCTTGAAACCCTTACAAACTTGAGAGTAAAATAAAAAGTACTAAAATTATATTCTAAATCTTATACTAAAAATGTGATACTAAAATCTGATACTAAGCTATAACTCTCAACGAGTATTTATAGTTTTCAAAAATCTGTGTTGCGGCAGATCACTTGGCGACATTAGTCGGAATCGCCGATCAACTCGGTAATTCACCCTTTGGTGTAGTTCATCGTCGTCTTGCACCATCCTTTGGCATCGTCGTGCTCTGGGTCATTGGGATACACAGTACTGCTTCGCGGACCTTCTCGATGATGCGCCGACTGCTCCCTTTTTCCGCCGACTTAATCCTTTCCTTTAGGGCTCAGCACACTGGAACAAAAGGCGAAGTGAGACCCTTCGGCAATTTGCCAAGTGGACTTGGTGATCCTCAGGCCTTCATTTTCTTGTTCTTTTCAGCCTTTTCATTCCTTTTTTCGAAGTAGTATCCATGCTTTCCTTCAATCTTCAAATACCTAAAACTTAAGGGTTTTCATCAGATATTGAGATAAATAATCATTTGAGGACACAATTTCTATTAAAATATAGCCCTAAATGAGTCTAATTTGTGGACTCATCAACACCTCCAACTTTAACTTTTGCTTGTCCTCAAGTTCAGCTGTTCAAAAAGGGTATATCAAATAGTGCTACACAAGACTCAACCATGAATGTACACAACAAGACTTCAAACTACTTATGCAAAGATTCAATTGTGTACTTAAAGATTCAAGTTGTGACACACCAATATCAAAGATTCTCATGCTCGCAATACTTGCTACTAATGCAAGTTCAAGCTCAACAAAAGTATCTAAATGCCCTCACACAAAGAATGATTCCATATTCACACACAGAGGCTAATCAATTTAAGACCAGGAATCAGATGCAACGCTCACACTAAAAAAAAAGGAACACAATGCATGTTTTCACCCATAGGTTTCCCCTTATTTTTCAATAGACTTTAGGTTCGGCTTACTCAAGATAAAAAAGGTCTTTTCAAGGCTTGTAATGGGGCTGAGTGCAAAGGTATGGTCATTTAGGCTCAGTGACTTCTTCATCCTCATGAAATGTGGTGTTCTCAAAACATCCTTTTCCCTTCCCTTATCACTTTTTCTTCTAGTGCTTCTAAGTCATCCTTTTATTACTCTCCATGTATTGCTTGGAAACCCGATTCCTTTTGCACTTTATTCCATTTTTTTTTATGGAGGGTTTCCATTTTGTTTCGCAATACCATGGGTTAGAGAGACTTTTTCTTGCACTTCTTGACTTCTCCTTCTCCTTCTCCTTTTCACCACACCCCCAACTTAGGCTTTTGGCCTAAGTTGGCTATTCACTAAACCACAAATCAATAGGATTATAGGTAGTGGGTCAAGTAAGGTCTAGGGTTCATCAAGTTTCTTCCAAAGAAAGGTAAGACTCAAAGGGTGTTCAAAAGAGTTTCACACGCTCACGGGTAGGCCACAAAAGAGGTATATGTCAAATTTGGCTCACACTCTTTAAAGTTGCATAAGATCATCTCAAGAGCACACCTTTCTAAATCAATCAGACTGACGGGGCAAATTTTAGGTTTATTCATGCATAGTTTAAAGTAAGCTAATCACACAAGGCATCGACACTTAAGTCAAACAAGACTACACACTTTCTCTAGTGTGCAATAGTCATTACAAGAGAATCAATTTGATAAATGGATAAACAGAACAAGATACAAAGAGTTCACATATTGTCTATGCAACTTTATTTGGTCTCGTCGTAGCCACACATTCATGTTTGTTCGATTGAGAGTACTATTCAAGTCATCAGTATTGATCGGAACTGAGACTTAAATTTTACAAAAAAACAGCCACTTTCAACACAAGCGGTGGCGAAATTGTTTGAAAAACAATTTTTTTTGGAACGGTCAAAATTTGCATCAATTAAAACCAAAAAGAGGATCCATAAGCTCAAATAATCGCAAAAAGTAGTGTAAAAACAATTTTAAACAGAACAGCCCGAATATAAACAAAACACGAATCACAAATAGCACACAAAAGGTGAGCCTCACCCCACCACAAATAGAAGCAATTTGTCCTCAAATGCAATAAACACATAATCCGAAATGCAAAATAAAGAAAGACAGAGAAGGAGGTAAAGAGGGGATCCTGTTTAAGTAGTCTCTCCATTTGTCTGGGCCTCAGTGCCCGGAGTGTTGTTAGTCTGCTTCAGGTTCTCATTTCTTTTTCTCTCAGCTTCAGCTTCTGTAGCGATGTTTGCCTCAACCATGTTATCTACATCATGCGCTGCTTTGAAGGCATGTATCACATTGATGAACCCTCGAGCCCATGAACTTGCTTCCTTGCTCTCGTTCTTGTTAGCTCTTCTGAACTGTTGTGCTCTTATGTGTCTGGGTGACATGTTTCTTCCTGCAACTTTTGGTCTGGCCATGTCTTTTGCACTGATTAAAATAATACCAAGAAGCTAAGCGGCAATGCACTCCGAATCCGCGCACAAATCAATGAAATAAAATACTCCAAAAGTGCAAGAAATATAAAAACTAGAGTGCTGATGTGAGTTTGGACAGATGAAAAGTCGGGGAAAGTGAATGAAGTAGAAACTTTTAAACCTTTGGCTTGCAAAGACCATCGAGTTTTTGCCCACTCAGTGACGTTAGTCAGGCTCGCCTACTCACTCGGCGGAGCACCGATAGTTTAGTTTCTTCGCTGATATTTACAAAACCTCTGGTTTACTGGGGTCCAATCTGCGGTTTTCCTCGTGATCGCCAACATGGTCGACGATTCGCTAATAATTTCCAAAGCTCACCGAGTTTTACAGACTCCATTATTTACGATGTCTTGAGTCAAATGATGAATAAGATCAGGTTCGCCGACTCGCCGACTGAATCTATTGCTCGCCAATCTGCGCTTTTCGTTCACTCTCCACACTTTCATCTGCATAATCAACACACCATTATTATATCAAAGCAAAAGAAAATAATAAATGGTTTTGGGTTGGATCCCAAACAACGCCTTAGCTAACGTCGTGGCACGATGCAGCAGCGCCTTCAGGCGTCTTCTAAATACACCACTTCAACCAAATAAATCTCTTGACAATCCCCAAAATATAATTTCAGACGTTGACCGTTCACTTTAAGTGAAGGTCCTTCCTGATCTTCAACTTCTATGGAACCATTGGTGAACACTCGTGTTACTCAAAAAGGTCTAGACCATTTGGATTTGAGCTTTTCGGGAAAGAGTCTAAGTCGCGAGTTGTATAACAAAACCCAATCTCCTACCTTGAAGTCCCGCTTGAGTATTCAAGCGTAATGCCATTTTTTCATCTTCTCTTTGTAAATGGATGAACTTTCATATGATCTGAGTCTAAATTCATCCAGTTCGTTCAACTGTTCTACCCTCTCCCTTGAAGTTTTTGACCAATCCAAATTTAAGGCCTTGAATGCCCACAATGCTTTATGTTCTAGCTCGACGGCCAAATGACAAGCATTACCATAAACCAACCGATATAGAGACATACCAATAGGTGTCTTATAAGCAGTCCGGTATGCCCATAGTGCATCATCAAGTTTCCTAGACCTGTTAGTCCTGTTGGCATTTACTGTCTTTGCCAGAATGCTTTTGATTTCCCAATTTGATACTTCGACTTGGCAACTTGTTTGGGGATGATATGGGATTGCTATCTTGTGTTTCACCCCATATTTACTCAGTGCCATTGAAAATCACCTATTGCAAAACTGAGACCCCCCATCACTAATGATTGCCCTAGGAGTGCCAAATCTTGAGAAAATGTAGCATTTCAGGAATTGGACCACACTTTTTCCTTCGTTGTTTGGAAGTGAGATGGCCTCTATACCCATTTGGAGACATAATCTACAGCCACCAAGATATATTTATTTTCAAATGATCTCACAAATGGGCCCATGAAATCGATCCCCCATACATCGAATAACTCGATTTCCAAAATAGGAGTGAGTGACAACTCGTGCCTTCTAGACACCCTGCCTTTCTGCTGACATTGAGAGCATTTCTTTGCAAATTCATGTACATCTTTGTATAGGGACGGCCAGTAATAACCACTTTG
Organism: Solanum chiquidenum; assembly: GCA_029582725.1. Lineage (NCBI taxonomy): Eukaryota > Viridiplantae > Streptophyta > Magnoliopsida > Solanales > Solanaceae > Solanum > Solanum chiquidenum. The sequence continues at coordinate 14,985 of JAJOOS010022505.1, read as the reverse complement.
GAGGACTTTAGCGGCAGTGCGAATAACACTATGGTGACCTCCTACTGGAGATGCATGGCAAGCATGGACAATTTCTACCGCTTCCTCTTCCGGAACACACCTCCTAATAACATGGTCAGCACATTCTCGAAACAAGTAAGGTTCATCCCAAAAGTACTTTTTAACATCAAACATGAATCTTTTTTGTTGGTAAAGGTTCAGCTCATCAGGTATCAATCCACTCACAATGTAGTTTTCAAAATCTGCATACAATTGTGTAGGTTTGAGAGACATAGCAAACACATGTTCATCGGGGAAGGAATCGTCTATGTCGACCTCACGCTCGGCATATTCCCTTCCTTCCAACCTCGATAAGTGGTCGGCCACTTGATTTTCGCAGCCTTTTTGATCTTTCACCTCAAAATTGAACTCCTGTAGTAATAGCACCCACCTTATCAATATTGGTTTTGCATCCTTCTTCACCATCAAGTAGCGGAGTGCAGCATGATCAGTGTGTACTATTACTTTGGTTCCTTCAGTGACCATATAATTTTGTTGGACACTATTCAGAGTTTTGCTTGCGTAATAAATTGAGTGAAATAGTTTGTTGCGCTTTTGCCCCAACACTACTCCCAATGCCATTCCACTAGCATCACACATTACTTTGAAAGATTCAGACCAATTAGGACTGCCGATAATTGGGGTGGATACTAATTTTTCTTTCAAACACTTAAATGCGGCCATACAAGCATCATTAAAATATAACTTCACTTCCTTCTTTAGGAGTTTGCATAGTGGTTGTGCAATATTTGAGAAGTTTTTAATGAACCTTCGGTAGAAACCTGCATGGCCCAAGAAGCTGCGAACACCTTTCACTAAAATTGGTGGGGGTAATTTATCAATGACCTAAATTTCCGCCTTGTCAACCTCCAACCTCTTTTGCGACACCTTGTGCCTAAGAACAATTCCTTCCTTCACCATAAAGTGACATTTTCCCAATTGAGAACCAGATTCGTATCCACGCATCTTTGGAGCACCTGTCCTAAGTGTTTCAATCATTCCTCAAATGTGTCCCCTACGACAGAGAAGTCGTCCATGAATACTTCCATAGAGTCTTCGACCATATCCGCAAAAATAGACAACATGCAACGCTGGAATGTTGCTGGGGCATTACATAACCCGAATGACATCCTTTTGAATGCAAATGTTCCATAAGGGCAGATAAAAGTGGTTTTCTCTTGGTCTTCCGGCGCGATAGAGATCTGATTGTAACCAGAATATTCATCTAAAAAGCAATACCACCCCCTTTCTGATAATCGGTCGAGGATTTGGTCCATAAAGGGCATTGGAAAATGGTCTTTCTCGGTCCATGAGTTAAGCTTTCGATAGTCCATGCATACTCTCCACCCAGTCACCGGTCTTGTCGGCACAAGTTCTCCTTTTGAATTTGGGACTACGATTATACCTCTTTTTTTATACACATTGCACTGGACTTACCCACTTACTATCTGCGATAGGGTAGATCACTCCTGCATCTAGGCACTTGATGATTTCCTTCTTCACCACATCTTGCATTGGAGGGTTCAATCTCCGTTGATGCTCCACACTAGGTTTACATTCACTGTCAAGCCGAATCTTGTGAGTACAGATCCGATGAGGAATTCCTACTATATCGGCTATTGTCCATCCAATAGCTTTTATATGCTTCCGCAGTACTTCAATGAGCAATTTCACCTGCCCTTCGAGCAAGTGAGCTGCAATAATCATTGGTAACGTATTATTGGCTCCTAAGAAGGCATATTTTAGATGAGAGGGCAAGACTTTTAATTCCAAATTTGGGGGTTCTTCTTTTGATGGCTTTGCAGGTGGACTTTCTCTGTTTTTTAGGTGGATATACAACTTGATTAAATTTCTTGAGTATACTCCTAACCCTGATAAGGCAGCTACCACTTCCTCATAGCCTTGAACTCCGGATTCATCATAGTTAGCGAATACAAACTCAAGGGGTTCATTTTTTTGCATTAAATGGCTAACACTTGCCACTGCCTCATCTATAACATCCTCAGTAGACACCACATGGATATTACTTGGTTGCTTCATGAATTTACAGATATTGAAGGTCACTTCATCATCGTTCACACGAAACTTCAATTTTCTGCTTTCGACATCCACCAATGATCTCTCGGTAGCTAAGAATGACCTTCCCAAAATAATGGGGATTTCAGCATCGACCTCACAATCCAGAATCACGAAATCAGTCGAAAAGATGAATTGATATATTTTTACCAATATGTCATGGAGTATCCCCACTGGGTGCTTGATTGATCGATCAACCATAATGAGTCTCGTTGTGGTTGCCTTTGGTTCACCCAAGCCAAGTTGCTTGTATATTGCATAGGGAATCAAATTAATGTTTGCTCCCAAATCACACAAAGCTTTAGCGAATTGGAGCATGCCAATTGTGCAAGGAATTGTGAATGCCCCAGGATCTTTTCTCTTAGTGATTGACTCATTTGTCATAATTGCGCTGCAACTATGGGGCACCTCAATTGTTTCATACTCCAGGCTCCTTTTCTTTGTAACCAACTCCTTCATGAATTTGGCATATCCCGGCATTTCCAGCAATGCTTCCACCAGAGGGAGGTTAATTGATAAGTTCTTGAATACTGACAAAAAATATTCTGAACTTCTCGTCTTCATTCTTCTTTTTCAAACGTTGAGGAAATGGTGGAGGTATTTTGGGTAAAGGGTGCGTGTGGACATGTTGCTCTGCATCATCTTATGGTTTTTTGGCAAGGTTTTGTGGAATAGGTGATTCCTGTTCCTCTATACCCTGGCTCTCTTCCTGCATTCGAGGGTCCTCATCTTCCATCACATTTCCTTTTGCCATCTTTCCACTATGGGTTACCACAGCCAGTCCTCTTTCATTATCTTCCATTAGTGTCCTGGATGTTAATTTAGCTGATAATAGACTCAATTAACATTCTAGTGTTTTGATGGCATCAACTTAAGAATTCACTTTACTGTTTAGTGATGAAAAGTCATCTCTCATTCCTTTTAGCAAATCATCCGAGCCCTCAACTTTATCAAGTATGCGTGACAATAGATTATTTACCCGAGGACTACTTGCACTCCCTTTTGATTTTGGGCTTTCACTCAATTGAGTACGGTCTTCCTCATGGTCATCTTGCTCCTCCCAATTGTGGCAATATCTCCTTGATTCGTCACCCTTATAATGGTTCCAACCTTGATTTCCACCCCGCTGTTGATAGCGTGGGTGGAAACCCTCCTCATATCTTGTGGAGTTCCAACCTTGATTCTCCCCCGGTCTTAAGTCACTAGATGAAGAACCCCCCTCAACTCTTTTGGAGTTCCAACCTTGATACTCCCCTGGTCTTAAGTAACCAGAAGGAGAAACCGCCTCAACTCAAAATACTCCATACGTCCCCTTCATGTGCTCGTGTATCACTTCCATTTGAGACAATATTTTTTTGATGTTTTCGTCCCTTTCCCTTTCTTTTTCAAGTTGTTCTTGCGTTAAGCTGAAGCACAGTGGGGAAACTTGGTCATCTTTTGTGTACCATGCTTGATTTACTCTAGTCATGCCATCTAAGAGAAATAATGCTACTTCAAATGATTGTAACATTATTCCTCCTTGCACCAGCTGATCAGCTATCCCTTTATTAACTGAATCCAACTCACTCGGCAATCTATGCGTTGGACATTTTTGCAAAATTCTCTTAAATCGTGTCCATGATTCGTGAATTGGTTCGCCCTCCTTCTGATTAAATCTTTGAATGTCATCTCTTAGTTTCATCATTTTTTATGAAGGGAAGAATCTTTCATGAAAAGCCGTAACCAACTCCTCCCATGACTTGATGGAGTTCTTTGGAAGCTCGATCAACCACTCAGTGGCTTCCCCAGTTAATGATAATGGAAATAAGCGCAACCGTATGCATTCTTACGATAGATTCTTTAATGACAAAGGGGTGCACACTTCTATGAAGCTTCGTATATGTTCATACGAATCTTCATGCTCTAACCCTCCATATAGACCTGTTGAATGTATAAGATGGAGCGTTGTGCTAGTAACTTCAAATGTTGCATTTTCGTCTCCTTGTGGCATGAAAATTGCATCCATCTCACCCACTTGGGCAGGGTTGTACACACTATTAATATCATCAATATCATCTCGATGAAAAGCATAGTTCGCTGGGTTGCCTGCTTGGCAGGTATTTTTGCAGTTCACACTCATATGGCTGTTGAAACACACAAATGCTCAAAACAAAACTAAAAATTAGGTAAGTAGACTACAACTACGAAGAACACAAATTCTACTAATCTAAGAATTCTCAAGTGACACCACTCCCCGGTAGCAGCACCATTATGATGTTTAGAAAATATCATGTAATCAACGACACAACTTCCAGTACGAGTGTCTACGATTGTGTAATAGTATAGTAACCCAACCAAGGGTTGGGGTCGTGTCCCAAGGGAGCAGTTTTGAGAATTAATAGAAAAATAAAATTTAGTTCTAACTAGTCGTAGCTAAAGACATTAACGATTAAAAACTTTGTAAATTAAAGGGGGTGACACGAAAGTGTCAAATATCGATTGGGGTTTTTGTCACTGGTAAGTAAAAACAACAAAAATAATAAGGAAATTGAGTATGGGAAAGAGTTCTTGGGGTGTGACCGCAATACAAGTTGAGATAAATAGTTGGGTACATGCTTTCGATAGGAAATTTGCAAGATAATAGTGACTAGGCTAAGCTTTACATGGAAATAGGTTCCCTCTCGGGGAACTTACCCCGTTTCAAATGCGTTCCTCTCGGACATCCATTTGCAAGATGAAGGCCAGCCTACGCCTTACCCCACTCACTCTCTCGAGCTGAGTGTTAGGATATGGGACTAGGGCTCACCCTCTCGAGCTAAACCTCATGTCGACCCACTCCTTAGGCCATCAGTCTAGCGGTCTTGGTTTTGTGACCTCCCTCTCGGGCAAGCCAAAAACACATGGGTGGCTTTGTATTTGCAACTACAAACCCATTAAATTAAACCACAACCACTAGGTGAAATCACTATTAAAATACATCTAACCTATCAGCAAGCAAGACCCAACAATAATATCAATATATATTTGCTAAATCACACCCCAAGAATGGGTATTTTTTAGCCATACATCAAGAGATAGAAATTCATACCTTCGATGATGTTGAAATCAAATGGGTATAGAGAAATAAGTCTTGATTTGAGCAAATAAAAAAGAATCGAAGAGACCCACTTCCAAATTGAAAGAAGTGAATTTCTTAGTCTTGAAACCCTTACAAACTTGAGAGTAAAATAAAAAGTACTAAAATTATATTCTAAATCTGATACTAAAAATGTGATACTGAAATCTGATACTAAGCTATAACTGTCAACAAGTATTATAGTTTTCAAAAATCTGTGTTACGGCGGATCACTCGATGACATTAGTCAGAATCATCGATCAACTCGGCGATTCACCCTTTGGTGTAGTTCATCGCCGTCTTGCACCATCCTTCGGTATCGTCGTGCTCTGGGTCATTGGGCGACATAGTACTGCTTCACGGTCCTTCTCAGTGATGCGCTGACTGCTCCCTTTTTCCGCTGACTTGATCCTTTCCTTCAGGGCTCAACACACTGGAACAAAAGGCGAAGTGAGACCCTTCGGCGATTCGCCAAGTGGACTCGGCAATCCTCAGGCCTTCATTTTCTTATTCTTTTCAGCCTTTTCGTTCCTTTTTGCGAAGTAGTGTCCATGCTTTCCTTTAAATTTCAAATACTTGAAACTTAAGGGTTTTCATCATATATTGAGATAAAATAAGCATTTGAGGACACAAATTCTATTAAAACATAGCCCTAAATGAGTCCAATTTGTGGACTAATCAAAGCTTGGCGGATTCATCCTTAAAAACTCACGGATCCTTGAAGTATCAGTCACTTCATGTCGACTTTCTCTTTGTCCAACTTGATTGGTCACAACTTGACTCAACATCCAAATAGCTTTCCGAAACTCAGCATTGGTGACCTCTCCTTGGGGTTGCACTTCAAGTGCATTAGGTACCCCTTGTTCCCGTGGTTTAACATTCCTTCGAGCGGGATGACCTCTGACAGCTCTTTGTGGAGGCATGATCTGACAGACACGCACAAGCACAAATTAGAAGAAACTTTTTAGAGATAAACTATATTGCACGAAATGAGTACGAAAGAAGTGAGATAGTTCCTAAGTGTTGCAGCCTCCTAAATATAGATGTGGCGCACTTCACACCGGTAACTAGGACTCTACAAACACGATTTCATAGACTCCCTAAGACTCTTGAACTCTGTGCTCTGATACCAAGTTTGTCACTCCCCGAGCCTACACCTTGGGTGGGACTGACACTCGAGAACCATTGTTGGCCCCAAGCAAACCCTTGGCCTGGCTTACTATTCAACAGAAGACTTACTCCTGATAAAAGTACTTAAAAAGGTAAACTGAAAGCTCAATAGAAAACTTAGAATGGTTTAAAAATAAGCATTCACTCGCCAAAGTGGAAACTCAAGTCTCAACATAACTGAATGGAAAAGACTCATGAACTAACATCAAGTAATTGTCTATAAAGCCTCTAACAACTGAGATGGACATCGGGACAAGACCCACGATATCTTAATGAACTAAATTGATAAAGCAATAAAAAGGGATCCTCCGGAAGTAAGGAGGCTCACCAACAACTCTAAAGCTCAACTGGATCAACGATGTACTGGATGCTGATCCTGGTTACCTGAATCTGCATCATAAAAAGATGCAGGCCAACTGACATCAATACATTGAATGTATGAGAATGCGAGGGGAATACTAAAACAAGACATAAGCTTGAAAGGAACTGAAGGAACATACCTAGTCTCAACTCAACTCATTTCAATATAAAGCAATAATGTAAATGCAATATCAAGAAAAGTTTTTAAAACATGGATAACAACTCTGTGTATTTAGAAATACAATGGTAACTCAGTTTGTATGCAAGGATACAATATAAACTATGTTTGTATATGAAAATACAATTAACTCTATGTATATAAGAATACAAAATATCTCTACGGGAGTTTCTATAATTGAAAACCATCACTTATGAGCTATGTGATGATAAGTCATTTTGCCTCACGCTACCAGGGCTGTCCTATACCTTGTCGAAGGGTATAGAACCTAACTACTAAGTGAATCCACTAGTCTATGCTAAAAATCACTAAGGAATCATCTAAAAAGTATGACTCTTTTCTACCCACGTTGGCTACATGGTTTATGTGGGATGTGAGTTGTATGAACTCTCCCCCATATCGGTGCTCAATACTACTCCCAAAATATAACTAGCTCATATGTTTAAAAATATTACTCTTTTTGTGGTTTGAGATAATTACTCAAAAACTAGCCCAAAGGCTCTCTAGGAAATCAGTGTTTTCTCTCTTGCTTAAATGTGAAAACATTTACTCCTAACTGAAAACTAGCTCAAAAGCTCTTTTGGAAATCGGTGTTTCATTTCTTGTTTAAATGTGAAAATATTTACTCTTTGGGAATACATAGTCGCCATATACTCTTTTGAAGAAATGAACTTCATTCTTTACTCTTTACTATTTACTCAACTCAAAACTCGAGTCTTAAACAAGTTTAAAGCATTTGCGAAAGATTTTTGAAAAGACTCTAAGAACTCTCTAGACGTACCTCTTAACTTTTCTTGAATTTGAATTTATGGAGTCAAGGTTGTGATTTGTGATAGGAAAGATCTCGTGATGTTTAAGAGTATTTTTAGATAACTAAACATGAGAAACGATCAAGAAATCACAATCTGGAAGCAAGTCCGCGACGGGGAGATGCATTTAAATATTTGTTTGAGAAATAAATTTTGAGGCAGAGGGGTCCGCAAAATCTCCGTGATGCGGAGAAATCTTCTGTAAAAAGGGGAGGCATGTCTGCGATGCGGACTGGGTTGCCAGTTTCACTCGATTTTTTCCTTCTTCATTTTCTAACCCCAATTCACCTAAATTCGATTCTTTTTCTCAAATTCTCTTTAGATTTAGATACCCAATATATGTACATAAGAATCTATTCATAAATGACTCAAAATCGACACGATTTCCTCAAGAACTCAACAATCCCATCAAATCTCAAGAACGAAAGTCAATTTCAAGAACACAATTCAAGATTATCAAACTTTCAACTTTCTAGAACGAATTTCGCTGAACTAAACATGATTGGTGTGTGGGTGAACGAACCCAACTCTATGAAAGTCTCACATATCTCTTTAGGGATCAACCCTTGGCGAAACGATTTCGATTCCGCAAGAAATCTCCAAGAATGCCTTGACTTTTCTCCTTTTTTCTCCTCTCTCAAAGCCCTAGCGTAATTCTTAATTGCGTAAACTGAACTAACTCAGTTTAGACCCCAATTAACTTACTAAAAACGAAATGGTTTAATTCGGTAATGAAAAGATCAAAATACTCCTCTTAAATCTGGGTAACTTTCCTTAACTGGACAACCCAACTTCAAACGGGCATATCTCCCTCATACGAGCTTGAAATTTAGCAAACTCGGTGGCGTTGGAAAGATAATTCCAAGACCTTTCATTTTACATCTTCTTTTCCACCTAACTCATCTTGTATTTAGAGTTATGGTCGTTTTAAGTTGACCTAAAACTTACACTTTGCAAAACTTGCCAAACTTTCCAAATTTGATCTTTTCAAAAAATGTTTTCTTTCTAATTCTAGTTCTTTCAAATAGCAGGGTGTTAAAGTCCGTGTTGAGATTGGTTATGATTATAAGTTGGGCATGTGGAGATCGTCTGTGCTGGGATTATGTATTGTATGATAGTGCGTTGAGATCGTCCGCACAGACACGTGGAGATCGTCTATGTCAGTATATGGATCTCGCGAGTCCCCAATGGGTTATGAACTCTCGATGGATTTTCGAGGAGTATCATGTATATACGATTGAGAGAATACTGGGCATTTTATGCATATGATTTCATGGTATCACATTGCATTGCATCTCATTACATCTTTCATTTTTGTTTGAGTATGTGTTTTATTGATGTTGAACATTACGTGACATTGATTAGCCATATTTGATGGAAACTTGGTTGATAAGTATAAGGTGGACATGTAAAATTAAAGAATTATTTTCGTATATACTCCTGTCACTACTTCTTTGTTGTCGGTCAATGAGATATACATGGTACACGTGGTTTCGTACTCATACTACACTTGCTGCACTCTTTTGTGGTGTAGATTGTATTCAAATTTGAGCGCATTTCTTGGAGATTGAGTATGAGTTTGGATAATCTTGGAGTTGTGGTGAGTTGCTTGGATATTCTGCGGCCCGTACCTTCATCTATCTCTATTTATTAGGTCGTGTTGGTGTTCTAATAGGATATTTCTTATGTTTAGACTTGTTAAATAATTAGAGACTTGTATTGACTTTAGAAGCTCTTGTACTTATGACACTAAATCTTGGGGTGGTATTTCAATTTTTTCCGCATTTTATTATAAAAGACTTAGTATTCGAGATATTGCTTGCTACTTACCTTTTCATAGTTTAAGTTGAATAAGTTAACTTATTAGGTTGGCTTACCTATCGGTTGGGAACATAGGTGCCATCACGACTTGTAAATTTAGGATCCTGATACTTCGGGAATAATTTTATATCAAATACATGCTCCTTGTGACTCCATGTTCACCCCAACGCGGAGACACGAATCTTCCGTATCAATTGCAACAAGAATTAGCAAATTTGGAGCTCTACAACTCACAAAAACTCAATTTGAAAATAACCAACTAATGTTGAATTCACGATGGTCCTTTATAAAAAGACTAGTTAAATGAACTCTGTGATTGTGGGAGTCTCTCCACGATTGCGGAAGGTCGGGGCCTGAAGCACAGTGAACGCGGCGCCTGGCCGCGAACGCAATACCATAACCAAGAATTTCTAGTTAAGTTCAAACTGTAGTCCTTTTTAAAAATTTCTAAGAAAATATAAAATTGACAGCTCCGAGCAATAACAAAATCAAATGATCGATAGAACAGAAAATTTAGAAAGTAAAATCCACTACCTAGCTTTACTTGAATATTAGATTTATAGTATCTTGTAACCACCAAAATTATAGAAGAAAATTTTGTGTGGGTCAGTGCTCAACCTAGTCAGCATGAACTGCTTTTTCATTTCATGTGAATCCCAATTATTCATCAACCAATGAGCTGCATATATATATATATATATGTTGGAATCACTTTACCTAGGACAATGGCCTTCACACTTAGCTTTGCCCCGTTTTAAATATAACATATGTATGCTACTATATATTTTTTGGGATGATTTGGTACGTGGAATAATTAAGATATTTTGGATGAAATTTGTGATTAAATTAATATTGTATATGGTAGGCAATATGAATTTATCTCTTCAAATACAATATAAACTTTATTATAAATTTAATTATAAATTAAATATTCATCCTATCCAATTCAATTTGGTATTGTTATTTTATTCACCTTCTAGGTGAGATAATTAGTTGCGCGAGAAATTATAATCTTTAGATGATAAGTGTTTGGATTGATTTAGTTTTAGTGATTTTGTGACTTTTAAGTTACTTTTTATTTATTTTGAAAGTATTTGAGTAACTCAAAAAGTATTTTAAACACATTTTAAGGCTGAAAAGTACTATTAAAAAGAAAAGTCGAAAGTTGAATGTCTTAACTTATAAATTTTAGTTGTTGATATATAAAATCACTTTTAAAAAGTCCGTCCAAATACCCCTCACAAGCCAACCGAATTCTTAAGATTTAACTTTATTCTTGCATGTTTTTAAGCTAAACTAATTTCTTTCTCATCCCCAAAAGGAGCCCTTTTGATCATAATGTTTACTAGTATTAGGCTTTTATGCTTTTGGTTCCTTTTTGGGATCAAGCTTCAAACAGTGCCCTTTTTGATGATAAACAAATCCATTAAATGGTCAAGTCAGAAAAAGTGCAAAACTGCATAACATGACTTGATTTTGAAGGCTGGAATCTTGTCCTATCAAACATGGGGCACCCAATAAGAAGAAAACAAATATATAAAAATTAATGACAAAAACCTAGATGTATGATCTTCCTCTTCACATCTTCATTGGTTTGGAGAATGTTTAAGCACCTGGCACGTGTATATTCTCATCTAAAAATGAATCCCATTCCCAATTGGAGGATCTTTTTTATATTTGATAATTAATGTAAAGCTTTTGATTCCAAAATATATTGCTAAAATAATAAGGTAAAACAAAAGACTAAAGTTGGAAAGCATAGAGAACTTCTATCGTGGTTCATTTCTATATACTTAAAAGACAATAAAGAACCTTTGTGTCATCATATTAAAGACTATAAAAAGTGATCACCACATTTTGAATACTATTAGAATCTCCTTCCATGCAAGTTGTGCTGGAATATTAGAACATCTTTTGATGTGAAGCCATTGTTGGAATTCAAGAAATATTTCATGATTCCAAAAGGATTTGTATTATTACACTTAACTAGAGAGAAATATTCGTGTTTTAAGTAATTATAAAAAAATTGTATATATTGTGTTTCTCATTCAGTATTCGGAACTAAGACTATGTTTAGATCATGCACTGCATGTTAATTCGGGATTTTCAGGGCTCGAACTCAAAACCTCTAATTAAGAGTGAAATAGTCTCATCACTGCACCACAATCTATGTTGGTAATATAATAACTAATTAATGACATGTAAAATGAAATTAATCTTTACTTATTAGAAATTTCTTGTTGATTCTACCATAAATTATTATAACTACTGTGAAAAAAAATGACCTATTAGAGTTGACAAAACTATATTAAAGCGAAAAGTTTTCAAAACCTTAATAAATGAAAATACTTCCACCACCTTTACTCTAATTTTGAATATGCATGCTGAAACATCAAATATAAAATTAATACCTCCAACTTCATTTACATAAAGTATAGTATAGTACTATTTATGAAATGATAAATATTTCAAGTAACAATTTAAACATTTAAAAACGTATATTGTTCTGCAGAAATAAGAAACCAACATATATAGGTTTGAGAAATAAATCCTATTTTTATATTATATCGTAAAAATGATATGGAAAAAAAAACAAGAAGAGAATTATAAGAAAATATTTACTTGTACTCGGTGTTTATAATTTTTCTATTGTTGGGATGAAGCTAAATATTTCTACTTTTTCAAAAAAGTGGAAACAATAATAGAAAATTATTTTATTCGATACCAAAATATATCTTCCATATATACATATTTACCAACTGATCCCTTATTAATTAATTAACATATCTCATAAGTGTGATTAAGTTTCATTTAAGATTTTTTTCTTATTTTTTCATATATAATTTTTTTTTTTACTTTTACGTTTACATATTATTTATTTTGCAGGATAAGAAACAAAAAGATAACAATAATATTTTTGCGGGATTATATCAATATTTAATTATTATTTGTATTTATTTGTGTATAAGATCGATTAAAATTTTGAATATGTACATTTTAATTTAATAAAAATAAAATTTATTTAATTTTTTTATAATAAAATAGTTTCTCTCTTTAAAATAATCTTAATATTAAAATTGATTTGAAACACCGGCTATAGCCAAACTATATTAACCGAAGATATTTAGACAAAAAATTTACATTTGGCTCAAAATTGTATTAGTAATAAAAATTAGGGTCCGTAAAAATTATACTTACAACCTTTATAGCAAAGCAAATCTACATGGCAGAAATCAAGCATGTGGCACCAACAACTTTATCAAGACACTTATACTATACTATGCTTTATAAATCCTCCTCACAAGCAAATTTAAGCCTAAATATTTCATGACTTCTAAGTTTAACTTGCCAAAAGAACATAGATAATAGTAATACATAGCTAATTAGATGATAAACATTTTAGTGAAACTCACATCAGCAATGGATTAAATATAGTATAAACGTGTTAGATAACTTTAAGCAATTTATCCAAAATCTCAAGTGATTCACTAAACATAAATATCAATATATAAGAATGGAAAGTGAACTAACCGTGTTCCATTGCAATTACTTTATTGAAGAATACAAATTACTAACAATCTCTCACTTGGACCACATATATTTCTGAATCGTACATAGATTAAATTTTACTGTGCACAAATTTTTACTATCTTAATTGAAATATCTCGAAATAATTTGGTCCATCGATAATACCAATATAGGATCAAAGAAATTTTTGTAACATATATTTGTAACTAAACCCATCAATAATCACAAATATCAGCAATACAATGACATAGATCAAATATGAAAAATACATGTAAAAGGATCTATGTCATATCTATTTCCTACCGGTCCTACTTTATAATTTGAAGGTCAAATGGTCTGATGGACCCTTATACTTGTATCAGTTTGTATTCTGAACCCTTCTACTTAGCCCTTTGTCATCTGGACCCTTAAACTCAATAAAACACAATTTAACAAAACCCTCTGACCATTGACCAAGCTTATGTGTCTTTAAGATAGCTGAGTTGGCGAAAGTGTGTGACTTCACGCACCTTGAGGCGAGTGAATAACTTTTTAGGTTAAAAAAAAAATTAAAATTATAAAAGAGATATTTTTAAAAAAAAATAATAATTAAAAAGTCATTTCTTCTTCCCCGCTAACCCCTCCTTTTTGGTCATTTTCAGGCCTGATCAAACTTTTTTTTTTCTTTTCCACAATTTACTAACACCTTTAGCAGATCTTGGCGACTGATTCACTGCAGAGGGAGAAAGCGGACCAGCGCTCGTCGGAGACCACTGAATTGCAGTGGCGTGAGAGAGAGAGAGGCGGCGCTGGTGGTGCACGCCACCACTGTTTCGCAGTAGAGTGTGAGGGAGACCACACTAGCTAGTGGAGAAGAGAACGAGGTGGGTGAGGGTGCGGTCATGGCGGTGAAGAGGTTTTTCAACCAGATTTGATGGTGCGGCGGCTTAGGTTCTTATTTTTGTGGAGGTTGGAGGAGGAAAGAAAAATAGTGATGGTGTGCGGGGGAATGAAGATGGGTGAGGGAGAAAGTATATGTGATTTTGCCGGCAAAAATGGCGACGACGGCGGCAATGGCTTTCTCCGGTCGATGGTCGTGAAACATTGAAAATAGGGAGAATTGAATGTATGGGATTTCACTTTAAAAAAAGTCAAACATATCAGAGAAATACGAGCACAAGTCATCAAGCACAAGAATAACAAAAGACATAAGGCAGACCCACAACAATCAAAGAAATCCCCATCTGTTCATGCAAGATAAATAATGATTTATCAACAATTTGGGGGTTTATCAACGGAACTCGTGGGATTTGTAAAGATCTAACCTACCCCATATAGAAATAAGGAAAATTGAAGATTGCAACTTTACTTGGATGGAAAAGATGGCTCGTTTGAGATTTTTTCCATGGTTATGGATACACGGAATCGGTGAGAGCTTTGTGATGCGAAGAAGTGATTCCACAACGGAGAGCTCAGCTAAGAAATCCTTTGAAGATAGACATCTCCGGTGTTGTTTTGAAATGAAGATTGATGTCAAGAACTTTCCTAATTGAAGCAAATTGGAGGATCACTTCAATCTATTCACTGTAATTTTTTATTTTTTTTTGGTTTTGGTTTCTTTATTTTTTGTATGTTGAACCTTTTATTTTAATAAAATATATCCACTTAGATCTACTTAGTGGTATTAAAAAAAAATAAAAAAATAATAATTATGATATGACATTAATATATTTGACGTGAATATGACATGTCAATTATATAAAGGAGAGTGAGCTACACACATGGTTGGAGGGGCTTAAAAGTTTCATTCACTACTAAAATACGACGGAAGAGAAAGCGACGGACGTCGCTCCAAAAAAGCGACGGACTAAGAGATGCCGTCCGTCGCTTTTTAATTAAAATAATTATTTTTAAAATTATTTTACAAAAAG
>JAJOOS010022504.1:0-13408 GCA_029582725.1 Solanum chiquidenum | reverse complement strand
TAGCAGAATTTTGAATTATTCACTTGCTACAGATCTTTAGGAATTACAAACTATAGAACAACATACCTATGTAATTCCACAAGTGGGAGGTGGTACTACTAAATATTAATTATTCAACATTATCATGCAACATTGAGACGTACAAAGAAAAGGAACATTCACTAAAGACATGATTGGGCCAGGGTAAAAGCCGATAAATAAATGCTCAGGAGAATCAGACTGCTTGCAAAGAAACAAGGAGACTCTTAACACTCGTTCTATTTTATTTCCATTTTTTAGCCCGCCCTAAAGTGCTTCATTTATTTTTCATGTCCTTCTAGGTCAAACCGCACCACTTCTACTCATTTCACTTGTTGAAACTTCTTCACAAAATTGTATGCCACTCTAAGTGAAAAGAGATCGTGAATCCTAAATATGTCCACACTTGTTCAAACCACCCTCACCACGCCATCAAAGCAAATAACAAGTTTTCGCTAATATCAAACTAAACCATATAATTGCAACACGAGGGTGCCTGCCCCATTCATCTATTTTCCAAAACACTAAGCTTATGAACCTCCATTTAGTATAAGTTCATTTGAATATATTTTCAAGACAAGAAAAAGG
Organism: Solanum chiquidenum; assembly: GCA_029582725.1. Taxonomy (NCBI): domain Eukaryota; kingdom Viridiplantae; phylum Streptophyta; class Magnoliopsida; order Solanales; family Solanaceae; genus Solanum; species Solanum chiquidenum. The sequence goes on along the minus strand of JAJOOS010022504.1, from coordinate 12,802 downwards.
TACATATAAAAAAAAAAGGGAAAAAGGACGGATTTACCCCCGAACTTTAATAAATGGTATATCTATGCCCTCCGTTATACTTTGCGTCCACATAAGCCCCTGCCGTCCAATTATAGGTACACACATGCCCCTCTCACTAACGGCCCCCTTATTTTGTACACGTGTCTTAATCCTAATCAACTACCCATTTGACCTTTTTTTTTAACCCATAAACCAACTACCCGCCCCATAAACCCAATACCCACCCAATTTCCTCTAAAGATATATCCTAATTAAAAGACCCAAATATATCCATCACATCGTCACGATTTCAAGAATAACCCTAGGAGGTACAAATCAATCCCTCGCGAGTTCAATCGTTGATGGAGATCGCAACGGCGGTGCCGGCGTCGAACGATAGTGGCGGTGGTGGAATTTCTCCGGCGGAACGCTTCTCCGCCGATGCGATCAATTCGTCTTCATCGCCGTCTGCATCTTCTTCCTAGGGGTTGTCGACGAAGCAGGTTACACGTAAAGATTTGAATTCTTTGGTCAGTAGGTTCGATGATGACGAAGAAGAAGCGGACGTTTGTCGGATCTGTCGGAACCCTGGTGAAGCCGATAATCCTCTCTGGTATCCTTGTGCTTGCAGTGGTAGTATCAAGTATGTTCACCAAGATTGTTTACTTCAATGGCTTAATCACAGTAACGCTCGCCAATGCGAGGTTCATTCTTCATGCGAAATCTGTTCATTTGCTTAATCTCTTTCCACCCCTCCCCATATTTTCTTGTTTTAGATTAAGTTTTCTAGTTATCAAACTCCTATATTCTTGGACGCTTTTAGTTAAGCTTCAGTGGGTATTAGACTTGCTTGAGAAAGGAGTGGGTATTGTTGTTCTTTCTTTTCGTTAACTCACACAAGGCCTACCAAAGGATTCTTAACTTTCTGACATGTTTTTCAATCACAATTGAACCTGTTGCTTGTTGTTCTTTACATGCCTGTTAGATTTGGATCTTTTAATTAGTATATATCTTAGAGGAAATTGGGTGGGTATTGGGTTTATGGGGCGGGTAGTTGGTTTATGGGTTAAAAAAAAAGGTCAAACGGGTAGTTGATTAGGATTAAAACACGTGTACAAAATGAGGGGGCCGTTAGTGAGAGAGGCATGTGTGCATCTATAATTGGACGGCAGGGGCTTATGTGGACGCAAAGTATAACGGAGGGCATGGACGTACCATTTATTAAAGTTCGGGGGTAAATCCGTCCTTTTTCCCAAAAAAAAATGATGTATCGTTTATTCATCATTCTCGCCCCTGCTAACTGCTATACTGCACCTTCAGCCTAGAATTGCTAACTACCTTTATAAGACTGGTACAACTCAAATACAATGCATCCAGTTTTAAGAGAAATTCTCATTGAAAGGGGAAACAACAACTATATTCGAGTAAGTGCTTGATATCAGGGGCGGATCTAAAGGAGGCTGAGCGTGTTCATCCAAACGCCCCAACAAAAAAATATAACGTTTATATAAGGTAAATTTTTATCCTTTTATGCATATATACAAAAACTAAAGATTGATCTAGGTTCTGTTCCAAGTTCAAATCATTGCATTTTAATTTTTCAAACCCTTTCATAAGAATCCTGGATCCGCCACTACTTGATATACCACCAACTACACTAACTAGACAAAGAATCCCAAATAGAATCACAAAATGTTTGAATTTAAATTAAACTTACATGTAGAATCATTGCACAATTTGCAAATCATCACCATAAATTCACATCGCGGTTTCAAAAAATTCCGAAAACTCGTTAAATCTGAACAAAACCCTACCCGACCCGAAAGATCAAATGTCAACGCCATCAGATCATAGAACATCAACACAACTCAAAACTCAAAAGTTTAGATCATTCCGATTTCAGATCTCAAAACATGCGAAATTCACTTTTTGTTAACAAATCAATTACATAAACTTGCTCCAATAAAAATTTAAAAATTTCACAAGCAAAAATCAGTACAAATCTAATTACATCTGCAGGTAAGAAGACATTCATACAAAAGATGGGAAAAAATTAATCAAATAAAGTTAGAAGAGGAGAAAAATACCTTAAGAATGCTGAGAATTAGGGAAAATGGATTCTCCGATCTGGAAGGAAAATGGATGAGAAATTTTTTGACCCGTTTGTTTAATTTGTTTTCTAGTTAGTTGGACTTAAAAACTTTGATTTATTGTACGTGGAGGACGCCACATAACTATAACCAATAAATTCATGACCCTTTTGGCAAACTGACATTTTATAATAGAGATATATTTACCATCCGTCCATTCATTGTCACTTATTTTTAAAATATATTTTTCATTTCTACTTGTCGCTTTAAATAAAAAAAGACAATAATTTTTTTCATATTTTACCCTCAGTCCCTCAGCATTAATAATTATTTTCTTAATTATTTTTAAGACATTATTTAATAAGAAATAGTTGATAAAAATTAATATATCAATAATTATTTTCTTAATGACTGTGCTAAATTAAATTGTGATAAGTAAGAGTGAACGTGAGTATTTTATAACAAATTCCTAAAAAATCAATATCCATTTGTATTGTAAACAAATTTTGAATTATATAATTTAGAAAATGTTCCATTATTGATAACCATAACTCATTTATCTATATATAGATAATATAAATAAGAGATGAGTAGGATTTATATATATATATATATATATATATAGTTAATGCATATAATATTAAATGATAATAATAAAAAAATAAAATGTGTTTGATTTAAAATTATTATTCTATTTAATAATGTTAAAATGAACCTAAACAAAAATCTATAAGTACATAAAGTAAGAAACAAAGTATGATATATGATACGAAAAGATATTGTAGAGATGAAAAATCAAAATGTTAAAGGATAAAATAGATATTGTATGAAGGGGGGTCTATTATTCAAAGCTAAAATGGAAATTTGTTTGGTGGAATGACCTGGGAGATTCTTGTACTTGGCTTCGTTTGTCATTTGGACCCTTCTACTCATGATTTTGTCAATTGAACACTTAAAGTTATTAAAATACAATATTTTAAACCCCTCTGATCATGCGTGTCTCTCAATCGCGCTGATGTGGATAACACCTCACTATCCACATCAGAAATATATTGCCACATCATTTTTTTATTACAAATAATATTTTTTAAAAAGAAATCTCAAACTAATCTCCAAAATCCTTTCTTTCTTGATTTCTTTCCATTTTTTTCTTCTCTTCCCATATTTTCCATCTATTTTGCTACTAATCATTCATTTTTTTTCTTTCCTAGTGAATTTTTTACGTTGAAGAGGAATTAGAGATAAGCAAAGCTTTGTTATGTTTTTTATTATAAATTTTGTTATTTTAATGGTGATGAGAAATAAAGTGACTCAAATGAAAGATGAGAGAAAGAAGAGAAGGAGACCAAAAATGAGTCATTATAGAAAACTCTTCAAAAATGCTCTCAATAAAATTGCCTTACATTTAGAAAGAATCTCAAACATGTTTTGTCAAAAACCCATCTAAAATCCGCATCTATTTCACAATTTAGAACCTTTTTCCCCCCTCTCTTTTACCCAAATCTAAATAAATATCTTTTCTCAATCATTATAGAACTCTCAAATGATAGGTAGCATATGAGAAGAGGAAGAATTGTGGGTAAGAGTATTGGAGGAGATTGAAGAAGATGTGTGTGTGGTGATGGTGGGGGTTGGGTGAAATTATGAGGAGGAAGAAGAAGAAACGTTCAGCATATTGGGAAAGGTTTTTTTTTTTAATTGTTATATTTTTCTTTTAATTCTTTTTTAAAAAAAATATTTAAATAGTTGTCTTCACTTGCTTTTAAACGTGTGTAACCACTCTCTTGATCTGATTCAGCAAAAAAACACTACATAAGCTTAGTCAACGGTCAAATGGGTTTAAAATAGTGTATTTTAATAACTTTAAGTGTTCAATTGGCAAAGTCGTGAGTAGAAGGGTCTAAATAACAAACGGAGTTAAGTATAAGGGCCTTTCAGGTCATTCCGCCAATTTGTTTTCCAACAAAGTTAGCGGTGTAAATAATTTTCACCCAAAATAATAGTGATAATGAAGGGTTCCGATGTTGTAGCGATTATTGTGATGATGATAATTGATAGTGAAGGCAATGAAGCTGAATTATAATTATGGAGGGTGACGGTCGCTGTGATGACAGAGATGATGAAAATTAATAGACCAAAGTTACAATTCCATTCATATGCAGCGAGCAAAGCAAAAACATCTCCGCTAAAGTTACAATTCCATTCACACTCTAAGAAGCTCATAACTAGAAAACTTTTCTATAAACTTCATTGCATAGACAAACAAACAAGAAAACAAAGCTACAATAATGTCAGTTTTTCCTTCAACGAAGAAAGCTGTTGCCCAACAAAAATTTCCCAACTCAGCAATGAGATGTCTCTAGCCTTCTCTGCGGACAAAGTAAAGCTTACCCATAACGTGAAGGATTGCGACAAAAGCTATGAAGCCAATACTCATTACATGCACGACATTGGGGGATATCTTGAGTCCAGGGGAATCATCAGTGTAGAATTGGAGCATTGTACCACCTGCTCCTCCGGTTTTCCTTCGACGTAGGTTAGCAGCGAACAACTACCAGTCAATTGCAATCATCAAAGTCGAATTAAGCCACACAATTGGAACAAGCAGGATATTATTTAAGAGATTAGTCAGACAACAACAAAGCAAATTGTGAAATAGAAGAATTTTGAATTATTCACTTGTTACAGATCTTCAGGAATTTCAAACTATACAACATATCATATGTAATCCCACAAGTGACGTGTGGTACTACTAAAAAATATTAACTATTCAACATTACCATACAACATTGAAACCTATGCAAAAAGGTAACATGCACCAAAGATATGATTGGGCCAGGGAAAAAGCCGATACATAAATGCTCAGGAGAATCAGACTGTACTCAAATACAGTGCATCCAGTTTTATGAGAAATTCTCATTGAGAGGGGAAACGACAACTATATTTAAGCAAGTGCTTGATCTTAGAGAGTGTTCAGCCGAACCCCTCGACAAAAAATAATACAGTAAATTTTAGCCTTTTATGTATATATACAAAACTAAAAATTGATTTAGATTCAGTTCCAAGTTCAAATCATTGCATTTTTATTTTTCAAACCCTTTAATGAGAATCCTGAATCCGCCACTACACTAACTAGCCAACGAATCTCCACGACTATCACAAAATGTTTGAATTTATATTAAACTTACATGTAGAATCATTGCACCAATTTGCAAATCATCACCATAAATTGACATCGCGATTTCAAAAAAAATCGAAAACTTGTTAAATCTGAACAAAACCCTACCCGATCCGAAAGATCAAATGTCAAAGCCATCAGATCATAAAACATCAACACAATTTAAAACTCAAAAGTTTAGATCCTTCCGATTTCAGATCTCAACACATGCAAAATTCACTTTTTGTTAACAAATCAATTACATAAACTTGCTCCAATTAATTTAAAAAGTTCACAAGAAAAAATCAGTACAAATCTAATTAAATCTGCAGGTAAGAAGACAAATTCATACAAAAAATGGATTTTTTTTTTAATCAAATGAAGTTAGAAAAGGAGAAAAATACTTTAAGAATGCTGAGAATTAGGGAAAATGGATGAGAAATATTTTTGACCCGTTTGTTTAATCGGTATTCTAGTAAGTTGGACTTTTAAAGCTTTGATTTATTATACTTGTCATAGTTTGACTTGTCACTTTTGACAAAAAAGACAATAATTTTTTCCATGTTTTATTCTCAGCATTAAATAGATATTTTTCAAATCATTTTTCAAGACAACATTTAATAGGGATAATTTGATAAAATATCTATTTCAATAATTATTTTTTAATGGGTGTGCTAAGTCAAACTATGACAAGTAAAAATAAATGATGGGAATATTTTATAACAAATTCCTAAAAAATCAATATCTATTTGTATTGTAAACAAATTTTGAATTATATAATTTCGAAAATATTTCATTATAGATAATCATAACTCGTTTATCTCTATAGATAATAATAGAAGATAATAAGAGACGAGTAGGATTTAAATGTATATATTTACTTAATACATATAATTTAAATAATAATAATATAGTGTTTGATTTTGTAGTAAATTCATAAAATTATTATTCTATGTATAATGTTAAAATGAACCTAAATAAAAATTTATAAGTACATAAAATAAGAAACAAAATATTATCTATGATACAAAAAGATATTGTAGAGATGAAAAATTAAAATATCAAGTATAAAATTGATATTATGGGGTGGAGGGTGTCTATTATTCAAAGCTAATATGGAATTTTGTTTTCCAACAAAGAGTGACATTGTTGTAGAAGTGCGTTTTTTGAGATCATTTTACATATTTGCCTTAAACTTTTTTCCCGTTGTAAATTATCTGTACTGTATGCAAAATTCATGTAGTATTTAGCAAATGACATCAAAACATGCCTGATGAGGTTGCAATAATAATTCATTCCTGAACTCATAACACGAGCAGTTAGGGATGGCAATGGGGCGGTGTAGGGTGGAGCGGTGCGGGTTGAGCTTAATCTGCAAAAAATTTAATTCGCCCCGCCTCGCTCTGCATAGCAACTCTTTTCACTTTCAACCCGCCTCACCCACCCCGCATAGATCCTTCCCGCATGAACCCGCCCCGCATAATTTTTTTAATATTTCCTTTTTCTAGTTATGTTTGATACTAAAAATAAAATTCATAAACATAAATTCATTTTTTCATTAAGTTGTATTAATTTAATAGGATAGTGACTTAAAATTTTATTTTTTAATTAGAGGTCAATTAGGAAACATGTAAGAAATTATATTATTTTGTATTGAACCATTTTCATTTATTATCTTGAATATTTTAATAGCTTTAATGAAATTATCTTAATAAATAATGCTCTATCACTTTTAAAAAGTTAAAATTAAGTTTGAACCCACATAAAATTACATATACCCTCAACCCGCCCCGCCCCACATTAATTTTAAAAAAAACCTCTTCAACCCGCCCCGCACCACATAGCCTTAAACCCATCCCGCCCCGCACCACATAGCCTTAAACCCACCCCGCCCCACCCCATTGTCATCCCTACAAGCAGTGGACATGCGTAACTCATAAGATATCGATTATCATCAATGGTACATAAAGAGGAAGCATTAGCTTTTCAGAAGCATCATGCAGCGAGCAAAGCAATAACATCTCCGCTAAAATTATAATTGCAACACAATTCCATTCACAGTCTTAAGAAACAAACGGGGTATTATTTAAGACAATAACACTCAGACAACAATTAATAAACATTTTCAAAATAATACAATTTTGAATTATTCAATTGCTACTGATCTTTAGGAATTGCAAACTATATTAAATCTTCGTGTCTCGTACATATGGTATTCGAAGTTTTAAAATTGCACAAAGTGATATGAGAGTTGAAACTGCTAGAACTACTATACATATCTTTTAACTTGGATTACAAGAATCCATGCTAAATAAGAATCACTGCAGTAGTGTCCATTTGCTGTGTATATATATATATATATAATAATTCATATATATACGTTGTTTATATATGTATATATGTGAGATAATAAATAAAGTTCATTAAAATATGTGAGATAATAAATAAATCAATTTATAAGCAGAAATAAATTTTGAAAAGTTAATTGGTCAATTAATAGCTTATTCTTTTTTGTATAATAGTCAAAAAAAGAAGTTTATTACTTCAATCTCAGATAGAAAAAACTCAAAGTACAACAAGCATAAAATAACTAATATATCTTGTGATGAATATAAATACCTAACATATTTTGTGATGACTATAAAAATTTGATGTTTTATCTTGTATATACGTATATAGTAGTAAAAGTAAAGTAATGGAGTAGTAATTATAGGATGTATTAACAATAACACTAACAAAAGACAAAAGATTCAACATAATCATCCAATGTAAATAGAATATCTTTGACAATTCAATTAGTATCCTACAGTTAAGGGAAATTATAATATCGTTTTGAAGAAATAACAAAACATGTCATTGAGATACATTTTTTAAGTCTGAAAATGGTCAAATATCACTGGAACAGGTAGAAAGAATAAGAGAAAACTAAATAAACATGAAATTTAATGTCTTTAATCTGATTTATGCAGAAATTTGTATAAACCACAAATGAAATCATTAACCACATCATTCTTCTTAATCCTTTCTCTAACTTCTTCCGTGCATCGAGACTGCTGACGTCCTCACATTTAATATCTTGTTAAGAACTTTCTTGTTAACAACTTCAACATTAATAACGTGTTTGGTAACATTTCAAATACGACACATACATTCATGGTAGAACTTGTGAGGCATTATATAATTTATTTTGTAAACTATTTCTCTAATGAAATTTTCCACTTCAGAGAAAACTAAGAAGTGGGCAAGAAAAATGGGAAGTTAGATAAATGTGGGTTTTGTTAGCTTTATATGTTTTAGTTTTTAAAAAACTGTCACTTTAATTTTTGAAACCGTGTTAAATTTCTATCTTGTTTTTCAAATTGTAATTCTAATTTATTATTTAATATAATTAAAGATAATTAATAATTAATTAATTGATATTTTAAAATTTTAAAAACGCTATCACCTATAGATGTTTTAAATAATTAATTTTAATTAAAAAAATTATCATATTTTAATATCCAAATTATTATTTTTATTATGATTATTATTATTTAAAAATATGCACTTTATTTTTAAAATATATTTCAAAATTTGAAATTTTAAAATTCAAATTGAAAAACAATTTTTCGTGGAAACTAACCAATATGCAATTCAAATTCATTGTTATTCAAATTATATAATTGTAATTTATTATTTAATATAATTAAAGATAATTGTATCTTAAAGTAGGAAATTTGAAAATTCAAATTTAAAACAAATTTTCGTGGAAACTTTAAAAAGAATTAAAAATTAAAAACATGTAACCATGAATTCAAATATTCAATTCAAATGCGTTGTTATCCAAATTATTATTATATTTAAAAGAAACATGGAATTATTTAGTTGGTCGCTCTTTTTTTTATTTATTTTTGGTTAATTTAAAAGATTTTTAAATTAGAACTTTAAAAGCGTAAGGAAGTTTTAATTCGGTTGAATTGGTAGTTTTTATTTTTTAAATGTATTTAAAAAAATAGATAATTGAGTTTAAAATTTTAAACTTAAAATAAATTGCTTATTAGTTAATCAAATCCTATTCTTTAGCAACGTGAAAATGTGGATAGAATTTGCTTGTTTTTTTTTAATTTTAAAAAAGTCATATTTCCTTTTTAGATTTAATATTTAAATATTAAAATTTCAAGATTAATTGTGGCGCTTACACCCATGTTGTTTTTCTTCTCCTAATATATCATTATATTATTATATATAGATAGATGCTTCTTCTTTTTTTTGCTATATGGAAACTTCTTATCGGTTTTCCATTACAATTATAGGGGTGTTAATAGTGAATTTATGATTTTAATTTCACTTAAAATAATTATTGAACATTATAAATTATATATTTTTTTAAAAACACTATTTGCTTTTTATCAAGAATATTTTAGAACTTTGAATTAAACAAGTCAAATCTTCATGTCATATTAATTTTTAAAGTTTTTAAATCAACATCCAATGTGATGTATTGCAAACAACTATTTATACATAGTATACAAGAACTAAAAAAAGAAAAGGGAATTCAAAATTAATAATATTTATGTGCATGTGTTTATATATGATCTCTTCGATCCGGAATTTATTATAATTATAATACAAAATTACAAATACAAAGGAAGAAATTTATTATTTCTGCCATCCATTTGGTTGTTTGAGATAACTAGTGTTTAATAAAAAGTTTGTGATAAAATTAATTACTTGTAAATTCACTCCCATAGGCTTTACTACTCTCCTTCCACTTGTCAACTCTCACTCCCCACTTTTACTTACACTCCTATTTTTCTCTCTACCTCTAAACTTCCCTCCACAAACCATTACTCCAACTAAAAACTAGGACTAATTTTTTTCTCACCGTCCAACCCTACAACAACTTCTAGTACAAGAACAACAAACTCTCCCATGCATGCACAATCCCCCCACCTCTTCATTCTCTCAACTAACATTATACCCACAGTAGAACATCATGGCTTGTATAGATCAAGAACAACAACAACCAATTTTTAAGCATTATTGTAGAGTTTGCAAGAAAGGTTTTGTGTGTGGAAGAGCTCTAGGTGGACATATGAGAGCTCATGGAATTGGAGATGAAGGTGCAAACATAGATGATGATGATCCAGCTAGTGATTGGGAAGATAAGTTTGGAGGGGGTGTTAAGGGAGGTAATAAGAGGTTATATCAATTAAGAACAAACCCTAATAGACAAAAAAGCAATAGAGTTTGTGAGAATTGTGGTAAAGAATTCTCATCTTGGAAATCATTTCTTGAACATGGAAAATGTAGCTCAGAAGACGCGGAGTCCCTAGTGTCCTCGCCCTGTTCAGAGGGCGAGGACTACATTAATAATGGTGGAAGAAAAGGCTATGGATGGTCTAAAAGGAAAAGGTCATTAAGAACAAAAATTGGAACCATTAATAGTACTTCAACTTATCCATCAAGTGAAGATGAAGATCTTGTCCTTGCAAAATGCCTTATTGATTTAGCCAACGCGAAGGTTGACATGTCGTTGGCTGAGCCTGAGGAGTCGTGTGCCTCGGCTAGCAAGGAGGAGGAGAGAGCTAGGAACCCCATGAACTACCTAACACCATTAGTGAGACCCTTTGACAACAAGGCAAAAGGAGTTTCTAATAAAGGATTGTTTGAATGTAAAGCATGCAAGAAAGTCTTTAACTCTCATCAAGCCCTAGGTGGACATAGGGCAAGTCACAAAAAGGTTAAAGGATGTTATGCAGCCAAGCAAGATCAACTAGATGATAGTTTAATTGATGATAATGATATGAATATCACACAAGATGATCAATTCACATTACAAGGTTCAAAATCCATGAGGAAATCAAAAATCCATGAATGTTCAATATGTCATAGAGTTTTCTCCACAGGGCAAGCTTTAGGAGGGCACAAAAGGTGCCATTGGATCACCTCTAATTCCCCGGATTCGACATCCAAATTTAATTTCAATGGCCATATGGATCAAATAAATCTAAGATCAAACTTGAGAAAATCAGGTGATACATTAGATCTCAACATTCCAATATCACACGATGACATGTCGCGAATTAGACGAGACCCTATGAATCCATTGAGCTTTGAGGTCTCAACAGAAATTCATTTGCATCCATGGAGTAGTAATCCTAATGAAGCAAAAGAACATAGTTGTAGTGAAAACTACTACCTGGATGAAACCATAAATAACAATAATAATAACAACAACAACAACAATGATAATAATAATGGTAACAACAACATTATTAATGGTACAATACAAAATGTAGAAGATGATGAAGCAGATAGTAAATTGAAATTAGCTAAGCTAAGTGAATTAAAGGATATGAATAAAAATTCTGAAAATCCCTCTCATTGGTTACAAGTTGGGATTGGCCCAACTACACAAGTTGGGGCTGACCCATAAATTATACATATATACACTATATACAAAAAATTGTAATTACAAATTCACCATAAAAGATTATACATGGTGACATACATATTGTAATTTGTACCTTTTTTTGTCATTTTCTTGTAAGGAACCATAGATGCATATATACTATGCAACTCTTGAGTTGTAATTTAATTTAATTTCCAGTGCAATATAAAACTCACATTTGTTTCTTCATCCGATTTGAATTTTCTAAGTATTAAATTAAATTTTTCTCTAAGTATTAAAAGTTAATTTAGTTAACTAACAAATTTCATGACGTTTTCTTTTGCTTTTCTCTTTTATGTTGAATGTTCATGGTAAATAAATTTCAGAGATTGAATCAACACTTACTTTATTTCAAGAAACACGAGAAAGCTTACAACATAGAACATCAAAAATCTTGATAAAACAAAAGGGAAACATAAGCAACACTTGAAATCTCGAGATTGATTAGATTTTAGAATCTCGAGATTGATTGGCTTTTAGAATTTCATTTCTGTGTGAATCTTAATTGGTCTTCCTACAATTTTTGCGGATTTGACCATTTGAGCCGGTAAGTGGGCTAAGATTACCCATTTTCACCATGGCATTAGCAAAATCAGTGAAGAAAGTGGCTGAATTGGAGCTATAAGTGTTAACTATAGAGTCTGTTGAGCCTCCACTAGAGAGTTGTTGGTCAGAATGAAGAAGACCTTTTTGAATTCGCAAATTCTTATAGTAAATATTGTCAAATGTGGTTGGGCTTGTGGTGTCTAATGGAGAGAGGTTATTGTCACTTCCACTTTGTGGACAGTTCGATTTAAGTGATGTTGCAAATGTAGCATTTATATCAGTTTCGTTGTAGAGACGATCGCGAAAAGTAGTGCACCTTGCTTGCCCTATTGTGTGAGAACCTGCACAATCCAAAGATATTTCGATTTAGCGTATTTTCTTTGAGTCTCGTGAACTAATAAAAATAATTATATTTTGATGTAAAAAATAAACCTGAGAGAGCAACCATTTCTCTGGAACTGAAACCTTTGTTAGAGAAGGAAGAAATAAGACCGCTAAGATTCAAAGTTGGTGCAGGAATGTCACTATTTGCAGTACTCAAACTTGCAGTGGTTGAGTCTCTTCTTCCAAGTAATA
>JAJOOS010022503.1:0-14307 GCA_029582725.1 Solanum chiquidenum | reverse complement strand
GGCTTGGTTATAGTCTTGTCAATGGCTTCCCTGTAAGCTTTATTCCTTCGAGTATCATTAAGCATGTCAAGGTAAGAAGTATTGGCAAGAAGCTGTTTTGTAGCATCTCCTGAAGCTTCATCTTCTTCAATGACGACCCATTCGGAATTTCCGGTAAGTGGGTCGACTTTGAGCTGGAACATTCGTGACCCGGAACCGGAACTCATGCTTCGGACAGTGAAGGCCTTTGAGCGAGTAGTGTTAAAGGGACGGAGAAAGAATTGGGGGTTTAGGGTTTTAGGGAAAAGGCACTGCATAGATGGGAAGACTATGAAGAAATGTTTCGGACGGTGGTGGATATGAAAAAGGGTTGAACATGTCCGAACTATGCTGAATTGAACAAAAATGCATTCAGTTAATAATTTGAACTAAAAATATTCGTTTCGTTAATTGTTGATGCAAAAATATATGTATTGTTACCTAATGGGTCAAAGTGTATTCTTTACAAATAAATATATTATTTCATTCTTTTTAAATATATTCTGATTTTAATAATAATTTTTATTACTAGTATAATCTTATATATCTGACATATATTATTACTTTAAACGGTACATGTAGTTATATTATTTTACTAATTAATAATGTGAGATTAAGAAGAAGAAAAAGAATAAGTTAATATGATTTATTTTATTTTTTAAAAATAGAATGGAATTCTCTAGAAGTACAGTAATTTTTTAAGAGTAACAATTTTACTAGGAATAAAATGTGTTTAAAAGGAAAATAAATACTTCCTCCGTCCCATTTTATGTGACACCATTTCCTTTTTAGTTAGTCCCAAAAAGAATGTCACATTTCCTTATATGGTAAGTATTTAAAGGTATAATTCCTCTTTTAACCTTATTGGTCCCACTTAATCTTAAAAAGAGTACTCTAATACATTTATTAGGAAAGAGAAAAATGAGTCTATATTTTTTAAGGGCATTTTGGTAAACATTTCAAAGTCCTCATTTATTTTTTAAACTTCGTGACCGGTCAAATATTGCCACATAAAATGGGACGGAGGGAGTAATAGATTTATAAGGAAAAGGACATTTTGACATATTAAGTAATAATAGGGGCATTTTTTAATCAAACTATTAACGGTAAAGCCAACTTTGGATTATTTTTAATGTAAATAAAATCTTAGCTATATTTGTTACAAATAAAACTAATTTATTGCATATTTATGAAATGGAAAAATCACACCATATACACATAATATTACGGGTTTTAAACCTACTCTTAAAAAATTCTTACTTATAACAATTTAATTACGGGTTATAACATATTAATTAAATTTAACTTTATTTTAAAATCAATTAAATATTACCTTTTTAAATGATTAATCTTTTTATAATTTTATAATTAATAATTTAATCATATTGATTGCAGATCCTTTTTTATAATATGCAATTATCAATTACACAAATTTAGGGATTTATATGATTACACTTTCATCTTTACCGTTACACGCTAAACCACCCACTCACGTCAATCCCACCCCCCACGCCGATCCTATTCAACACGCCACCACCCCACCACCCCACAACCCCACCTTCAGAAATCAAAAATTCATCTCTCTCCATTCCGTTTCTCATCTCGCTCAAGTATACTCCATGTCAAAGAAACATGTTCTAACGCCTCGAATGAGTCATCGACTAGTTGAAGCAACTTCTACGGATGAAGTACATGCTTCAACATTCAACATATTGACTCAAACCCCGCCGTCAAAAAATAATGAAATTCCAGTCAAGGGTGGTTCTTCTCAATCGAAGAATCAGAATACTCAAAAGGAGAAAAATAGTCGAGCAAAGAAAAAGGTAAGTCCTGCAAATCAAAAGGGAAAAAAGAGAAAGGTGAAAATTGTAGAAACCCATTCTGATTTGGATTTGAATTTCGTAAGTGAGATAAAAAAATAAAAAAAAGCAACAAATGTCAAAATTGGCGAGTCTTCAAAACCATCAAGAAGAAGAACAACAAAGAAGGACGACCCAGAAACCCCAATATCCAAAAAGGGAAAAAAAGTGATTAGGGTAAGTATTATATTTAATTTATTTTCAAATTAGTGTTTTTTTTGTTAAAAATATTATGTTATGCTTTTATTATTGGTACGAAACTTATATTGGTGTGAAACTTGTACGAAATTGGAATAATATTTGTATGAATCTAACTTTAATATATGATTTACTAAACTGTATGAAATGTGATTTAATATTGATATGCAACTGGTATGTAATGTGTTTTGACATTAGTAAGAAAATGATATGAATTTGGTATGAAATTGGTTTGAAATACATTTATTAGACTAATATTGTCAAGTTATAGAAGTAGAATAAAATTTTCAAGTTGTAACAATAAAAAAATTCAGGTTGTAACATTTTATTAAAATAAAAAAAGAATTTTTAAGTAATTGTAAAAATCTGTTTTGAAAAAAAAAAGATAAAAAAGGAAAATAAATCAATTTTGAAAAAAAAAAAGAAAAAAATCGGATAAACCTTCTTAGTTAACTGCGGAATCCGCCCTTTGCCATCTATCTTTAGATACGGAGGGCTTATGAGTCACAAAATTTGAAGCCCAAAAAATAAGGTAAGAAAGGTGGGGAACAACAGCCTCACACAAAAAGATTTGTCTAAGTAATCTCTTGAAAGGTGTATTAATTAATTTTGAATTAATTGATGATAATTATTAATTAGCATAAATTTAGGAGATTCAAACTAATTAGGAATATTTATTTTCCTTAATTCACTTTAATCTGTTAAAATTAATTAAAAAATCTGATTTTATTCATTTTCTTCAAAGTTTCTCTTTCTTTGTTTTTTTTCTCTAGAATTCTTGTCACTGACGAGTAAATCTAGTTTTTTTTGTTTGAAAAATCTTCATTTTTTTGTGATGGACGACTTCTTATCTATATTAATTAAACATGGTGGTAGATGAGATCCTTCAGGTTAGTATTCTTTATGATTTATTGTTTGTATTTGTATATTACTGAAACATAAAAAAAAAAAAAAACAATGAAACTGTAAATCACATTTTGTGATTTTGTTTATGTATACTAGATTTAAGTTGTGATGTTTTTGTATAAACAATATTTTGTTCATAATACGTAATAATTTTTGTGAAAATGTTGTTAATGACATTCTCTGAATAAGTCTCCTTGTGCAATGTAAAAGTGAAGTCTCATACCTCCACTCCTACCAAGTAAACCCATTAGGAAGTCATAGTATAGTTCCTATCATATCATTATCTTATTGTTATTAGGGAATATTAGCCATAACCGACATAGACCGTGTGAGCTACATGGAATTCGGTGTCATATAACCCCACACCGAAAGAAGGCGTTCTTACTTGGCGAAGGTAGAACTAATTATATTTAGCTTTTAAGTGGATCCACTAGCTAAGTCCTATGTTTGGCACATAGTTATGAGATAAGGAGATTGCTACTAGAAACCCAACCTATTGCATTAACGGAGGAGCTTCCATCTCATGAGTTTACTATAGATGACCCAACCTATTGCATTAGCAGAGGGACCTTTTCCTCATTGTCCATATCCACTCAGTACTAAGAATTATTTCCCAATTATACAAAATTAGTATGGAATTGTATCTGCATGTGTGAAGGCATACTTTACCCTTCGTTCAATACAACTCACTAAATAGCTCATAGATTCATTTAAGTGAGAACTACCTTTCACCTTAGAATCATCATTTTAGGGTGAGTAACTTTCACATCATTATTCATAGTGTTTTCATAAGAACTAGCCCTTCGATCAACACAACAACATCAACATCATCTTAGACAATTTATACATAAGCATGTGTAAGGATAGGGGACATTAATCTTCCAACAACACCTCAATTCACACAATAGTCATAGGATTCTCATCTTTCAGGTGAGTTCATAAGTTCATCAATAACTATCAACAATCATGAACAATCCTTCACAATTTACCCCTTGCAAGGTCATGAACCAAATCTCACACTTACATTAAGGATATACTATCATCAACATGAATAAGGCAAGGTTTCATAACCAAATTAACATAACCACAATACATAGTAGAAATCACCTTGCATCAATACCTTCATTGAAATTCATGAAATTAGGGTCATGGGGTAGTTCATGGGTTCATGGGGAGTTTTACCATAAAATCACCATTAAAACATTAAATCATCCATAATATACATCAAATAACATAATGAAAATGTTTTTAGGAAGGACATATGACTAGAATGAAAACCCTAGGTTTTGAACAATAAAACCCATTTTCCAAATTGAGTTGAGAGGGCTTCATGGAGGAAAGTATTCCATGAATCAAGGTTCCCATACCTTGTTTGATGTTAACCCACGAAATTTGAGTGAAGATCTTGACGCTTGAACCCTAATCTTGACCTTCTATTTTGTTCTTCAATGGAGGAACTTCTTAGAGAGAGAAGAGAGAATTTTGAAGATATTTTAGGAGTTATGAGAGTTAAAAGATTTGCTTAATACTTAAAAATACTTTAATATACTTAAAATAACTAAATATAACTGTCCCACACCCTAACTTAATTAATTAGTAAATTACCAAACTGCCATCACATAGGCCCAGTGCAGGCCACGTTCACGACTTCCCCACCTACGGACCGTATGTGGGACTATGGAGCGTGCTGTGCTTCCGTCGTTTGGGTCAGAGAGGGGAGGTTCAAGGCTATGGTGAGGAGACTAAGTCTCAACTCACGAGGCCTATCCACGGAGCGTGAGCTAGTCCATTGACCATGCTGCACGTCCGTGGAAAGGGACTGAGATATGGAATTTTTGGGAATTTGATGAAGGCAAAGGTTGGACTCACGACTCCCATCTACGGGGCGTGAGTCAGTCTACGCCTCGTTGTCCTTGGCTCATGAATGAAGTTGCATTTGGTAGCTTTTGGAGCAGCCTCTTGGCTCGCATCAAGGACCTTTGGGGGGTCCTTGTGGGAGCCTTGCCTTGACGTATAAGCTCTAGGACCTTAGTACTAGGTTAGGGAACTTATTTACGACCCGAATCTTGACATTAACCCACTAACCTCCTTGAACCTCAACATTAGCTCGCATGCTTAGTCTCTAGATTAACCTAGCATTTTTCGGAGTGTTACACTTAGAGACTTTGCTTAGGAGATCATTGATCGTCACTTCGAATTCAAAGGTGAGCCAGTTCTTTCGGGCTGCCATGGAATTCTCTTTCGTCTATGTCCACCATTTTCGGACTTAGACATTTGTTTTAGTTAGTTCATTAGTATGAGGTTGTATCCCTTCTTGTTTAAACTTGGATCATTGTTAGATGTTTTGGTACATTGACCTTCAGGTTCTAGGTTATTCTTCCGCATTGTTAGTTATTATTGTTAGACTTTTGTTAGAGTTTATGAAAACTCTATTTTTATTGCCTTAGTTTTTAGATTATTTGTTTGGTTTGGGTTGTAGTAGTGGCTCTCCCACCGAAGTGTTAGTGTGGGTGCCAATTATGACGGTCTGATCGTGATAACATTGCACCTTTAATATAATTAACAGAGTTAAATATATATTTTTAGTTCTTTTAATATAGCACATAAATAAAAACTAAATCTAAATAAAATAAAATATAATTGTATTCTTGACCAAAGAAAAATATCACCCTCACTTTTTCTCTTCCTAATTGTATTGTGGTATATAGATTGATATAACTATTTAGCACATGTCAATAAGTTACTAAACATTTTAAAAGAAAAATGAAAATATAAAAATATTTTACAATCCTTCTAAAAATTAAATATCCACTAAATATACTTTAGCAAGAGGAATATGACATATTAATTAAGTAAAATTTTAAAATTTATCTAAGACTGTCAATAAAAAAAATTCAAGCCTTGACACAATTTTCAATTAAAAGCTCCTTATACTTGTTAAGTTTAAAATTATTAAGTACAATTTTAGTCAAGACTTCTTGTTAATTTGTTGATAAATTCATGTTAACTACTCTATAATAATAGTAACAAAATAAGCTTATCCGTGCTTAAAATTATTTGAACATTATAGCTAAGTGTTAACACATTTCATTTGGAAGTAAGTTTTGAACATATAATTAACACTTTTTCATTTTAAAATAAATTTTGAACCCGCGATCAAAACATAATAGTTTGAATTCAACAATTAATATTTTCTAAACAATTTAATTAAAAAATTTAATATTATTTACCAAAAAATAAAACCAAACCTTCTAATATGCATGAATAATGAAACTAATAAATCAATCAATTACAATATAATGAGATAATTTTTCATGTAACATCTCTTTATTATCCAGCCATTTTTTTTCCCATTATTTTGGGTGTTCGATGAAAATACTCAAATGACAAGATGCTTCTCCAAGAACCTTTTCCATGTCTACTCCTCCATATATCTCGACAATCAGAGCACCTATATCACACCAGATCATGATAACTTACATAAACAATTACAATTTCTCATTAAAAAATATATATTAAATATCCTCTAATAATGTAACAACAATAACATATTTAATGTAATTTCATAAGTGAAATATAAAAAATAATAGAGAGACAGAAAAGATGTTTCATAAAATCCTTAGCTTAATAAAGCCTGCCAAATTAATTTTAAAAAAAAGAGAGGAAACATATGAACAATGCATTTGTATTTAATTTAATATAAATATCCATATTATGAACCCCTTTACAAATTTCCAAATATAGAACAACCAAATAATTTCAAAAAATGTAAATCCCAATTTGCTGGAACAATTATTTGACAGTATGAAAGATGCCTCAAATTTTGATTGTTATATACAATATAATCATCAAATTTTTGTTGATTATATAATTTAAATGAAAATGAAATAAAATACATTTTTATATAGTACAAACATAATAATAGTAAGGAAGTTACGATTACCTTATGTCTCTCCAAATTAGTACTCTATTATTTTCTAGTAGGAATGTTGAAAAGCTAGAAAAGAAAATTGTGAAAAAAATGATCAATCAATCATTCAACTACGCATCAATCAAACTAGTCGGAATCCTCCATATCCATTCCTCTTTACTCGGATCTTCATCCCAAAATTTTCATTTCTGCAATAGCAAATACAATATGATATATATGAACCAGACAAGACAATTTGCATGTTTTAAAGTGAATAGTAATTCGAACAAATGTAACCAGAAAGTCTGCTTAAAATTGGTAAATTTCACGCAATGTGTAACAATTTCTGAACTCATAACTCTTGAGATATACGAACTCAGCTCAATTCATAGTTCGTATTTTCACTAAAATGGCTGTGAGCAGGGAACTGATAGAAACTTTACGAGCATGGAATCTGGAGAGAGAGAAATGAAATAACTTACAATGAGATGTCGTCGGAAAAACAGATCGACGGCGAACCAGATACGGCTACTCCGGCGTCGTTTGAAATTGGCGGGCCAAAATGTCTCTAGATCCCAATGGGTACGAGGCATTTGGGCTGGTGAATTGAATTTGAATAACTGGCCCATTCTATATGAGCCCACTTCTTTGTCCTCTCTCAACGCAAAATTTATGACGATTCGATATGATTTGTGGCCAATCGGACATGATAATTATGTTGAATATAACGTACAATATATACATATATATACACATGTATATATATATGTTTGTTGCTCGATAAAGAATTTGTTTTGATATGAAATGGATATATCCATATATCTCTGACTCATATTAACGAGATGATAAAGTATGAGAAAAGTTATATCGATAATTAGTTCGCATTGAAATGGACATATTGGTTCACGTAAGAGTACACGTAGAATGTAAAAGAGAGTTATTCATGTACAAGCAAATTTTAGTAATACCATTGTTACTTTTACAGATGTACTAGGTTGAACTTTCATTATAAAGGAATCAAATTATCAAAAAGATTAAAGGTTTGGAATAACTGTGGATTAGTTTTTTCATAAGATGACTTATGTCCAAAGTTAATTAGTTTATACTCTCAATATCAATTACTTATTTTTCAAATCATTTTCCGTGATATAAATATTAATATTAATTATTATTTATGAAGAAACGTGCAAAAACATAAAGTTCCACTCTCCCTCTTTCTTTACTTTACTCATTCCATTTAGGGTTTTTATAGTAGCAACTCAATAAAATGCTTTTACTACTAAAAAATAAATAAAATAAAATAAAATAAATTATAATGATGGGTCCCACCTCCCATACTTTTTTATTTGAAATTCAAAACATGAATTATAGTCGTTATACATAACTCCATTGACGTAAGAATAGGGGAATTCATCTGTTGGGAAATCAAATTTGTTGTCAAGATAAGCAAGGGATGAGTTCAATTTTCATTCTAAAAGCTGCTATTGGAGTTTGAATTTCAAACCCAACTTCTTGAAATTAATGGGAAAGCTCAGATTTGGGACAGTGCTGGTGAAGAAATGTTTAGATATAAGTCAGAGGAGTACTTTTGAAAGTGTTACTACGTGGCTTGATGAGCTCAATAGCCGTTATAGAAAAGCTTCATTGATGTAACTGTAATTCTCGAAAAGTAGATGAAATCAAAGGTGTTTTTTTTTCTTTTTCTTGATTTCGTGTTTATTGAATTTGCCAATTTTCTTCAAGTTTTTCTTCTTGAATGGGGCAGCAACAATCTAAAGGTGAGCTTCTATATCAGCAAGTTAATTACGGAAAATGCTGAAGGCATCAAATCTCTCCACTGTGAAGGGCTGGCCTTGAGGTATCCTTGTTTTTTTTTTTTTTGGATTTTTTTGAATTATTGTCTAATTTAAATGTATATGTTATATGAATGTTTTTGTTTGAATTAATATGATTTTTAAAGGGAAATAAGTGGAAAAAGTTGTGAATTTGATGAGATTTGAGTTTTTGTAGTGATGAGAGGCTATGAATTTAGTTAATATATGGTTGATGAAGTTAATTTTGGATTTTAATAGCTTAGGTATGGTTTATTTGATTGATTATTATATATATGTGGTGGAGTGTTGAGTGCTGATCATTTCTGCTTTATTGTGGTAAAGATGTAAACTTGAAGCTATAATTATATCAATCAAATGAATTATGACTCCCTCTGAAATAGTTAGGATCCACACAATTCAGGGTACGATAACCTTGAAATCTGCAACGATCAGTTACTTCCTTGGAGTCCACCAAAGAGGCAGCAATTGCTCATGCTCTTGGCATCAGAAATCGCAACATACCATCTAATAACCAATTTTACAGAAGCCAATTTGTTGTCCCTTATAGCAGAAACTTCAACTCCAGCCCTTGTAATAACACTATCGTCATTGATTCTTTTTCCTAACATACCAAAAATCTTAAGCGGAAATTAGTACCTTCTGAGCTAACTTTCTTGATCTTTATTAAGTTGTTTTATTTACCTCTATGATTTTGACCCTTTATTTGGTCCATATGGATCCACATTTCCGAATTCTCATTCTCTCTTAGTTGAACTTGATCTTCATTACCTGATTAACAAAGAAAATACAACTAAGAATATTTTTTGATAAGATAAATAATTTTATTTGTGTTGGAAAAATCTCCCATATACAATAGAGAATCTACACAATATAAGAACAAAGCATAGAGTATTGAAACTAATTACTTGATCTCAAGAGATTTTGCTGCCTTGATCAAGCAATTTAGACATTGAACTGAAAGAATTTTAGGGAACAACAGATGGAAGAGCGAAATCAGAAATTGATTTTTTTTATAAAAAAATGGGAAACAACAGAAGTAGTGCCACATACATGTTTCAACAGTGAGCTCATTAGTTTACAAATTAAACCAAATTTCCTAAAAATTCTAAGTGTGTGCGTATGTGTGGGTGGGGGTGGAAGTGTTAACATCAGAAAACAATAATAATATGCAGCATGAACTTTAATTTCTTTCAGGTTATTTAATTTTTTATCTTCATATATTCACACAGAGGTGGAGAATTTAATCTAGTTATTTTTATGGTTTTGTGGTGGGATAATCAGTCTCTAGCAGCAATAATATATCTCAATACTTATTACTAGTCAAATAACCATAGATAAAAAACCTTAAACTTTTATTTTAGAATTACAAATACAATATTGATCTGAAATCCATTTGAGCTTTTGTTAAATACAAAGAAACCTTCATGGGTGAATTTCCAGGTGCAAAATGTGGTTCTTCATTTACTGTTTCTAGTGCACACAAGTATTCGTAGGTCAGGCGTTCTCGGGTCAAGAGTCCTGGAGAAGTAAGCCTTACCGGGAAGCAGGCCTCCTCGGGTCAGGCGTTCTTAGGTCAGGCATACTCAGGTCAGGCGTTCTTAGGTCAGGTGTCCTCGGGTCAGGCATCCTCGGGTCACGTGTCCTTGGGTGAGGCATTCTCGGGTCAAGAATCCTCGGGTCAAGTGTTCTCGGGTCAAGAGTCCTCAGGTCAAGTGTTCTTGGGTCAGGCGTCCTCGGGTAAGGAATCCTCCAATCAGACGTTCTCGGGTCAGGCGTCCTCGGGTCAGGCATCTGTCAGGCGTTCTCGGGTCAGGCATCCTCGGTGAGGCGTTCTCGGGTCAGGCATCCTCGATCAAGCATCCTCAGGTCAGGTATCCTCGATCAGGCATCCTCAGGTCAGGCGTCCTCGGGTCAGGCGTCCTCGGGTCAGGCGTCCTCGGGTCAGGCGTCCTCGGGTCAAGTGTTCTCGGGTCAGGCATCCTCGGGTCAAATGTTCTTGGGTCAGGCGTCCTCGGGTCAGGCATACTCAGGTCAGGCATCCTCAGGTCAGGCATCCTCAGGTCAGGCGTTCTCAGGTCAAGCATTTTCGGGTCAGGCATCCTCGGGCCAGACATTCTTGGGTCAAGCATTCTCGAGTCAGGCATTCTCGGGTCAGGCATCCTTAGGTGAGGCATCCTCCGATCAGGTGTCCTCGGGTCAGGCGTTCTTGGGTCAGGCTTTCTCGAGTCAAGCATCCTCGGTCAGGCATTCTCAGGTCAGGCATCATCGGGCAGGCATCCTCAGGTCAGGCGTCCTCAGGTCAGGCTTTCTCCGGTCAGGTATCCTCGGGTCAGGCGTTCTCAGGTCAGGCATCCTCGTGTCAGGCATCTTTGGGTCAGGCGTCCTCAGGTCAGACATTCTTAGGTCAAGCGTCCTCGTGTCAGGCATCTTTGGGTCAGGCGTCCTCAGGTCAGGCGTCCTCAGGTCAGACATTCTTGGGTCAAGCGTCCTCGGGTGAGGAATGTGTTCTCGGGTCAGGCATCCTCGGGTCAGGCGTTCGTGTGTCAGGCTTTCTCGGTATTTAAAAAAAGTAAAAAAACAAATAGATAAAGAAAGATAAAGGGTTTAAAAAAATTAAATAGATAAAAATATATGTTGTAACTAAAATTTTATTTTCCTTAAATGGTGATTCTCTTTATATTCTCACAATATTTTTTATCATTATAATAAAATTTGCAATTGTTTCATCCCATAAATACCTAATTATTCTAAATGGAATTTATACTTTTTAATATTATAGAGAATGCCAAAAGTTATGGATTAGGATAGTAGATTTTTTTTTGAATCGGGACGTTCTTTCCGTTTCCAATTGTACAATTAATGTTTTAGAATATTGTTTTATTTAAAACGATGAAAACGATGGATGTTAGAGTCGCCACTATTTTTTTCCAATATATCAAAACAGTAAATCTAATGAAAAATATTTAAAGGGGTTTGGGGTTCACATTAACATTTCGAGAAGGATTTGAAAGCACCTGAAATGTCCGCTAACACGCGATTATTCAGTAATTAACTATTTGGCTAAATTGTTTCAAAATAAAAGCATACTTGACAAGTTTAGGAAATAAACCACTTAAGATTTAGAAATTTTTTTTAGAGGAAAAGGGAAATAGTATAAGGGTAATTACTTAAGTAAAATATTTCAAAGTTTAGGAAATAGTGTTACCTTCTTCCGGGCAGCGACCTGGGATGAGAAAGAGAAGGGGACGACTTCACCACTATGCTAACCTTGACCACGAACAGTGAACCAAGTCGCTCTCTATTTGGAGTGTATTTTTCGATTTGTATTTAACTACTTTTGGTTAAGCTATTCTCTATATTTTTCACTCAAAAATCCAACCATTAACAAAGTGGAAGAGAGGAACTATTTATAGATGAGTTCTAGGGTTGTTTTTTGGGGGGAAACAGGTAGAAAAGGATAAGGATTTCAAATTTGAAATTCAAAAATGGATAAGGGCCAAACGGGAATTTCGAACTCAAAAATCATTCCAAATTACATCACGGATCAGAAAAAAAGCCAAAAAACTTGTACGAAAAGTTTCAATTTCTCAACACATTCAAACGGCTAGCCAACAAAGGTCGTTTGATCTTGAGACGAGGGCAATCGAGGAAGGAGATGCCAAAATTTGGCTGGAAACGCACGAAATTCGTACTGGAAAAGAAAGGAAGAAGACGACGCAGATAAAGTTGTATCCTTCTGTGTAATTTGACGTTGCTTTCGTCTATGTTGAACGTTTGGAGAATTGCTTTCCGTTTGTCGCTGCTTGTGAGCGTTGAAAGAGACGTCTGGGTCTTCTTTACTGAAGAAGAAACGGGTTGAGTCGGGTCTGTTTTGTAGTGGGTTTGTCCGTATTGTTGTTAATTGTAACATACGTTGTAATGTGATATTGGGTGGGTCTTTGGGGAATGAATAACGAGTTGAGAATTGCTGAAAGTTGGGCTGCTGAAGGGTTGTCTTGGCTGCTGGAAATTTAAAGAAAAAACGCCCAAAGCTTGTTCTTTCGATGGGTTTACGACGTTGGCGGAATATTATAATTTAATAATGACCAAATTCGGTTAAAACTTGAACAAAATAAATTAACACAAATTAATTAATGAGTCTCTTAATCTTAACGAAATAAAATTATAAACTTAATTATAAACTAATTAATTTAAAAATATAAACTATTATATAACTAAACTAATTAGTCAAATATTTAATTAAAACAAAATCTTTTTGAGATGATTTTTGAATAATCATAAAATATAATAATTATATACATAATTACGTAAAATATATATATTATCAAAAAATTATAAAAAGTGACAAAACTAGTTAAAATAACTTGCAATCTATATTATTATTATTTTTTAAGAAATCTTATAAAACTAATTATTTTAAATCGTTTGAAATTGAAGAAGCTCAAAATGATTAATTTATATTGTGGAGGTCCAAAATTGGGTGTCAACAAATATTAAATGTGATTAAAGAATGTAAAAATAATCTTTCTCTTTCCTTAATTATAATAAAACTAGTTAACCAAACCACTCTTCGCGCGGTCATATTTCTCTATATTAATTGATCTAAGAAAATTAAGAAATTGCAATACAAAAATATATATATGAAAAAATTAAACAGAAAATAACAATAATAGAATTAAATTAGTTTTAAAAAAAATAAGAAGAGAATTATAATTTTTCCTTGGAACAATACAAAGACATATTTCTTTATGCGCCAATTTTATATGCGTTGATACCTCATTTTTGGATGTTTCAAATTATTTATGTCATTTCACTAATAATTTCCTTTATATAATACTATTTACGTTTATATATTTATTTAACTATATAAATTTAGAGTTCAAGTAATTTTTCTTGCTTATAATTTAAAATTTTCACAATTATTACTTTAAAATATGAGCAAATGAATTTGTTTAATTGATAAAATTAATAACTTAAACTTTTTGTTATAAATCTACGCAAAACTTTCATATGAAAGGCATAAAAATTAATATTTCGTAAAAAAATTACATTAAAAATTAGAAATAATAAATGTTTTACTCAAAAAATATAAATAAAATAAAAATGACTTGTTTTCAAAAAATCGATTAAACTTATTATTGAAGAGAAATCGAATTTCCAAAAGAACAGAGTCGCCACTTAATTTTTTAGTAAAAAACCAAGAAAAAACGTAATGTTTTCAAAAGACTTAAACATATAAAATCAATTGAAAATAAAAGGGGTTCGAGTTCAATGTACACTCTGAGAAGGTGTTAGGCCGTTGGAATGTCCGCTAACTTGCGGTTGACCAACGATTTGACTAAAATGACTAAATATTAATTAAGTTATGAATTAGCAAAGCTACTTTGATATTTTTTTGAAAAAAGAGTCTCAACAAATATTATTGAGAAAATAACTACATTTGAAAAAGAGATTAAATGGATAAAGGGTCCATTAGGAGTCCCTTTAATCGTCGGGCATGTTCAAACAGGAGCCGCCAGGAAAACTTAGGAGATATTTCAATCACACAAAATATTTTTTATAAAGTCATAATAATATGTTT
>JAJOOS010022502.1:0-14591 GCA_029582725.1 Solanum chiquidenum | reverse complement strand
GATTTTCTCTAGCTTCTTGCTTAGAATTTTCTGTCCCTTTTCTGAATTATGAGGACCCCTATTTATAGTTTTAGAATAGAGGAGTTGCGATTGGAACAGGATTCCCTTCGGCCAATCAGATTTAAGTGACATGTCATATGGGCATTATGGAGCGGGCTTGTCATCTTTGACACATGTCATGATCCTATTGCCTTCTTGTTTGACTTGGTGCCACGTCATTTGCCACGTGGCACTAAAAGAATGGGCCTCTAGGATAAGATGGCATTGGACTTAGCAAATTGGGCTCATCTATTGTAGCCCAAATCAATTAATTTTGACTTTAATTAAATCCATCTTTATTGGACTTGAATAATTAGCCCAATTATATTAATCCATAATTTATTTGAACTAATATATTCATGAATATAATTCGAATCATTTTATAAATTTATATTTAATAAATTTTAAATAATTACACATATTACGGTATTAGCAAGAATCCTCTGCCTTACTGTATCAATAGCGGGGCAACAACAATAATTATTTTACGATTAGATCCGGTATAAATTATGATGGCCAAGAAAGTGGAAAAAAGAAAATTGTCGAAAATACGAAATTTGAACGGTGCCTTACCAGTATATATCAAATTCACTACCGTAACAATACCTTTTTGAGCACCAACGTCTTATTCGATTGAATATGCCCAAACAATGTATTGATGCTTTTGCGTGATGCTAACAAACGTCTGATTTATTTATGAATTCTCCAAAAATAATTTATTACTATTATTTTTACCCCTGAATATTAATTTTAATTTTCAAATTTATAAAATGTTTATCCATTGTTGTTCTTTCTATTACTTAGTTGAATGGTAAATGCTAACTTCTTCGAATCTGACAATGATTTTGTTCTGTTTTTGTGATGGTTATAGTGATTCAATGACTGAAAACTTGATCTAGGGGAAGGAGGAAATGGATGATAGATATATTTTACTAATAATAAATTAACTTAAATAATTTTAGGGTTGTATTGGAAGGACTGTTTTGGGTTGCCAAGAAATAGGATTTTAGTTATCATTGCAATTTTATGGAATCGTGGTAGGTTTTTTAATTTTGGGTAAAAAATTAAATAAAAAATCGGGTAAATATATTTTTTTCCTTTTTCCTTTTTAGATATAGTGGCTAATATATTTATCTTTTTTCGTTTTTAGATATAGCGGCTAATATATTTGTCCTTTTTCCTTTTTAGATATAGCGGCTAATACATTTATTCTTTTTCCTTTTCAGATATAGTGGCTAATATATTTGTCCTTTTTCCTTTTTTCCTTTTTAGATATAGCGGTTAATGTATTTATCTTTTTACC
This sequence comes from Solanum chiquidenum, assembly GCA_029582725.1. Taxonomy (NCBI): domain Eukaryota; kingdom Viridiplantae; phylum Streptophyta; class Magnoliopsida; order Solanales; family Solanaceae; genus Solanum; species Solanum chiquidenum. Next base: position 13,249 of record JAJOOS010022502.1, on the reverse strand, counting down.
TTTTTAGATATATATAGCAGCTAATATATTTGTCCTTTTTTCCTTTTTAGATATAGCGGCTAATACATTTATTCTTTTTTCTTTTAGATATAGCGGCTAATACATTTATTCTTTTTTCTTTTAGATATAGCGGCTAATACATTTATTCTTTTTTCTTTTAGATATAGCGGCTAATATATTTGTCCTTTTTCCTTTTTAGATATAGCGGCTAATACATTTATTCTTTTTTTTTTAGATATAGCAGCTAATATATTTGTCATTTTTCCTTTTTAGATATATTGACTAATATATTTGTCCTTTTTCATTTTTAGATATAGTGGCTAATATATTCATCCTTTTTCCCTTTGTAGATATAATGGCTAATATTTGACGGATCCGGCTTCCCTCCATTACCCTTTCCCTTCATTTCGTCAAATGTACGTCTAGATTAGAGACATGTGTCAAATTTAAAGTTTAAAGGTCAAGATTATATCATATGAACAAATATCATAACCATACTTAAGCCAACTAATTTTAGAAAACTACTCTCCAAAATTGGTGAGAATTACAATTTATTCCATACAAAATTTGATATTTATTAAATAATTTCATCTTATATTTTTAATTTACAATTTAATATTTAAATACAAAAATATAATATGAAATTAATGATTATAACTCAAAAGTCATTCAACTATTGATAAAGTCACTCAACTATTGATATTTCACTTAAAAAGTCACCCAATCAATTTAAATATTTTTATTTTCATTAAATTTTGTTGAAATCTAATTTTATTTTAAACTATTTTTATAAGAAATAAGAAGATGTCTATTTTATTTATCTTACTAATCCACTCCAATTATTTAATTAATATATATATTTTTTGAAAAACGTACTGTAGACAAAAAAAATCATTTTCCGATCTAGCAATTGTATAGTAGAATTAAATAAGCTGAAAAATGATCCAAAAAAGTAGAACATTGGAATTGATTAGAAGTAATCAAAAGAACGCAGAATAACAATCTTTTATCATTTAAAAATAATTGGTTTAAAACTAAAAATTTATAATTTAATATTTAAATACAAAAATATAATATAAAATTAATGATATTAATAAATATCAAATTTTGTATAGAATATATTGTAATCCTTACCAAATTTGAAGAGTAGTTTTCTAAAATTAGTTGACTTAACTATGGTTATGATATTTGTTAATATAATATAATTTTGACCTTTAAACTTTAAATATGACACATGTGTCTAATCTAGACGTGCACTTGACGAAATGGTGGGAAGGGGTAATGGAGGGGAGCTGGATCCATATTTGACAATAGGTGTTCAAAAGTGGATATTCACTTAATTCACCCAAGTATATGATGACGGCTTTTTAGTATAAAAGTGAAACCCTTAAAGAGGACATATCATTCATCACATCAAAACGAAGCAATATGGCAAGAAGAGTTGGTGGAGAAGATAGAATATCACAATTGCCTGTGCATATCATTCATCACATCTTATGCTTAGTTGTATGTTGTCCAAGAGATGGTACTATTGCTGGACTTCAAGACCTAATTTGATATTCGATCAATTTCAAGGCTACAAATATATGCCCCTTGAAAACTATGTCAAGTTGGTTGATCAATCCCTAAGATCCCATGTCGAACAAAACTTACATCCTGAACAATTCATCCTTACATATTATGATCCAGAAGTGGATTCTCACCTGGATACTTGGATTGAATTGGCGGTTAAACTCAACGTCACAGAGCTGGGGATTCACCCTTCCGTTTTAAGACCAAATAGCTTACCTGATGTTATTTATGATGTTAAAAAGCTGAAAACATTGTCGTTAAGCAGGTGCAATTTTGAATTTGATATTAGCACCACTCACATAAGATTTTGTTGTCTTTGAGGCTCTTTCTTTGAATGATGTCCAATATTTCAGATGCCCAATTACAAAGAGTTATCGAAAGATGCCCATCTATCAGGACTCTAAGTTTAGAGTATTGTGAGGGTATAAGCAAATGCCACATTTTTGGCCTAGTACATATCGAGTATTTGACTGCAAGTTATTGCAAACTCCATAGTCTGATAGTCCAAGCTCCATATCTTAGATGCTTTATATATAAAGAATATACTGAACAGGACAATATTCTTCCTTGCCAAATTGCTATTTTGGATGGTTACAATACCTTACAAACACTGATACTTTTTGGTGCCATCATCCCTGACCAACAGTTTCAAGATATACTCCGTAAGTTCCCAAATATTTTAGAATTGGAACTGGGAAGATGCTATAAGCTGAAAAATATAGAGATTCAGAGTGAAAAGCTCAAGAAATTCACCTTATTATTAGGGTTGAACAGTCTGGAAAAACTCCCGATTCAACCTCCAAATTTATTGGCATTTGATTTTCATAGAAATGCCCTTCTCATATATGGGTATGGATATGGATACTTCTTCCCTAGAAAGAGCCCGACTCAATTTCTTCTTGCCCGGCACAAACTTTGGATCAGTGGACAGCAGTTGGTAAACTTGTTATACCATCTCTTGTGCTTGTATATACTAAGACATTAATTTGAGCTTAACTTTAAGACACCGATAGTGTAAAAGAATTGTTTTACAATCAGAAAATTTGTTGTTAAATGTTGATTGCTCGTCTCATAAGCATTATTATATTCTATGTATGCCTTATGTTTTGCTTAAATGCAGGTCATGTCTACAGTAAAAGGGTGTATACAAAAGGAAAATTGTGGTAAAGAATGTCCATTCAATACCAAGTGGCATCGTAACTTAAATGAAGTCATCAGTTGTAGTGGGACACATCTGAAGAGGGAATGGCTGCCTCCAGGTGGTATCTATGGTTGAAATCCACATCTATAATTGACCAAGTGGATAATTTCGTGTCAAAATGGAAAGATGAAGCCTAGACTGAAGAGTTTGGGGGAATTCAACAAATAGAGTTAACTAGTGTGTTGAGAAGAAGTATGATTTATTACAGATCTGTTGTTTAGTTGCAGTTGTTGTTGGGTTTCAAAGGTGTGAACAGGAAATGAAGGGTTGTGACTCTCCTTAAGAGTTGTAACTATGCCGAAGGGTTGTGACTCTCCTGAAGAGTTGTAACTATGCCGAAGGGTTGTGACCTTTATGAAAGGTTGTGTCCTTTCTAAAGGGTTGTGACCTTTATGAAAGGTTGTGTCCTTTTTAAAGGGTTGTGACCGTTTGAAAGGTTATGGCTTTTCCAAAGTGTTATGACTTTTCTGAAAGGTTGTGTTCTTTCTGAAAAGTTGTCTTCTTTCCAAAGGGTTGTGACCTTTACCCTTTGTTGGTTATAAATATAAAGGTTTTCTCTCATTTTTCTGCATCGAATTCTTCCCTTCTTTTGCATACATTTCTTACAAAACAAAATCGATTGATCGTGTCTGTGGTGTGATTCATTGCTGTCATTTTGAGTTCGTTGAAATTATCGAAGTTTGAGGTACCGCTACTTCTTTAATGGTTAATCCGTTTTATCTTGGGAGGAATTAATCTGCAACCTCGGGTACTTGAGGGGATTAAATTTCTTAAGGACACACAGTGGGTTCTGTGGACTCGGATAGTTCTTTGTGTTTTTCTTTCCATCTTTTATTATTTCTGGTTTGCTAATTTGAATACAGGAGATAACAAGCTTAAGAAATTTAATGTTGGTATTTTCTGTGGTAAGGAAATTACTTCTATTTTTTGTGTTCTTTTTATTGGGGAAAGAAAAAGAAGAAAAAGAGAATTACTTTATCATATGATAAAAGAGATTTGGGGTGAATTAGTACTACTTTAATATGTTCGACTATATTTTTGTAGTAAGTTTTCCTTGGATGGGTAAGATTATTTTTACTTTCTTCCCAAGTGCATTCAAGCATTACACCCCCTCAGTTTTCTTTTCAATGAGAAAAGTTATTTTGTGCATAAAGGTTAAGATGAGCACTTTAATTTTTTCCCTATATTCTTGGTTTTATATAACTATGAGAAGAAGTAAATGAGCAAATGTTGTCTCCTAACAATATTTGCACATGAGTTTAGTTTCTTGTTGAAATTAAATGTCTTCTTGAGGAAAATAGGAATATGATGGAAACTGAGATAAAGGGAAAAAAAATAGCAAGAAAAGTGACTTGCATGGAATTATTGCTGACAGATAGAATATGATTCAGTGAGAGTAAAAATCAGGTTCTATCTTTATTTCCCTTGATTATTATTTTCTTTTTCTATCCTTTATAAGTTATGAAATTTATTTCATAAATGTTAGGATAGATGGTCATTATGTGATGATCTCAGAATGTCTTTATTATTATTAATATGTATTCTGTTTAGAGGAGGAAAAATAAAACTTTTGTAGTTTTCTACTCCATGTGAAATTTGATTGTGTTTGACTTTTGGAGAATTTTTTTTACTCCTTTGGTTTGAAGAATATAAGAACTTCACGAACAAATCAGATTGTGCAATGGTTTGAAGAATATAGAAACTTCACAAATTTGTTAAATACTCTGTTTGAATGAATATTCTAACTTGAAGAGTACAAAATCTTCATCAGGAATATTAAGGCTAAATGATTGAAAAAAGATAAAATCTTCATTGTTAGCTCGAAACAATGTTGTATTTGATGTTTTCCAGATTAAAACCTTTTTGGTTTACTACTCTGTCTGAATGTGAAACTGATTCGAAGAATATAATTTTTTTTATCAGAATTCAAGGTTCATTCGGTTAACGATTAGAAGAATATAAAAACTTCATCATTAAAACAAGTTATATAAAGATTGAATCTTTATTGTTAGTATTCTAAATACTAAGTGGTCTGTCTAATTGTGACATAAAGGGGAAAAAAACACTAGTGACATAAAATTAGTGGTTTTTGTGCCTGCAATGGGAGTTTATATGGATTAAATCTCCAACAGAAGGCTTCGTGTTGCCAATGTGTATTTTGATGGTATACAGTATGAAAGCATGAGAAACAATATGTGGAAAATAATTTCAAATACTTGAAAAATATTTTTGAGAACATATTTAAAATGTGGGGGGTTCTTTACTTGTGTTAAAGACAAAATTAGACTTACTATCTAATTTAAATTTGGAAGTACAAGATATGAAATTTAATTACATTCTTGTATTATGTTAGACCCACAAAATTCTTGGAGTATATTTGACATTGTGGTTGTTGAGTCTCTCTTTACTAGTATATGATATGACTAGTATAAAACCCACAAAATTCTTGGAGTATATTTGATATTGTGGTCGTTGAGTCTCTGTTTACTAGTATATGATATGACTAGTATAAAACCACAAAATTATATTACTCATTCAAAAGAATTGTATTCTTTGATGAAAAAGTTTCACTTAAAATATTGTGATTTTTCATGAAAAGATATGTCTATTAAAATATTTTTTTTTGTATAGACATAAATATTTGTGAAAAGTGATATATTATGTTTGTGTTGTAAAACAAACATTTGGGTCATATTGCGCTTATTGGACCGATGAGACTATGGTCATGGGTAATTCTATAACAAATTGAATGTTATGGAAAGGTCCTTCTGAGAAGGACATACAACAAGATGTTGGTTCTAAAACAATGTCTGTATTTGAGAAAGTTATAAAGAGTAAAGAATAAAATATTTGTGGGAAAAGGTTACCTCATAGAAGGTCTTTTCAAACTTAGTATTTCTGTTTGTTCTTACTTGCTTGAATCAAATTGTTTGTGACATAAATGCTTGGGACATTTCAATTACAAAACCTTGCAAAAACTGATCAACTTAGAAGTTTTGCCTAACTTCTAGTGCAATAAATCAAAATGTCAAGTATGTGTTGTTGAAAGGAAGTTTAATACCTTAGAATTGATTTACACTGACATTTGTGATATGAAGTCAACACCATCTCGTGGTGGGAAAAAGTGTTTCATAAATTTTATTGACAATTGCACTAGATATTGTTATGTTTATTTGCTGAATGGTAAGGATGAAGCAATAAAAACATATTGGCAATATAAAACTGAAGTTGAAAATCAGTTGGCTAAAAAGATTGTCATGTTTAGAAGTGGTAGATGTGGAGAATATGAATCTTCTTTTGCAGAACTATATTTGGAAAATGGAATCATCCATCAAATTACTGCACATTCTCACCTTAATCTAATGAAATTGTTGACAGAAAAAAACCAAACTTTGAAGGAAATGTTGAATGTCCTATTTATAAGTTCAGATTTACCACAAAAATTGTGGGGGGTGCTATCATTATAGCAAAAGAGAACAACAAAAAAATTTGTCTGTTCAGAAAGAGAGAAACAAAATGTTTTGTTTGTTAGTAAAGGAAGTAACAAATAAATAAAAAACTTTTGTTTGTTAAGAAAGGGAGCAACATAAAGTTTTGTTTGTTTAGGCTTTGTTGTATCCTGATAGAGAATTGTACGTTTGTCGTTCCTTAAAGTTTATACAAGCAATAGCTCTTGAATGATAATGATTAAACAATTTCCAATACTGTCTATTTCATATGAGAAATGGAAATGAGAGAACTATTCCCAAACGGGTGAAAATAGGACCTAAGACTTTGGATTGTATATTCATTGGATATGCTACAAATAGTAAGGCAGGTCGATTTATGGTTCATAAGTCCAAATGGTAGGATAGTCAAGTGAAGGGTCTAAACGACCTTGGAAAGAACCAAAGGAGAATGTACTTAATAAAGAGATTCAGAGGTGTAGTAAATGTTAATGGACAAATTACTTCCTACGAGTTTGATTTTGTAACATTTCTTCTTGAAAATGAGTCTCATATATTCTAAAAGTTATGCCCTTTGTGGACTCATTCTCTTTGAGAAAAGAATGTCAATAGTAAGATAGATTCAATCTTGAGCAACCATACTTGAAAGTTGGTTGATCTTCTTCCAGGAAATAAACTTTTGGGTTCAAAGTGGATCTACAAAAGGAAAAGAAAGTTGATGAAACTATTGACAAATACAAATACAAACTTGTTGTCATAGGCTTTAGACAATAAGAAAGCCTTGTTTGACAGATAATAGCACTAACTAGGATTACATCAATTTAGATGTTAATTGCGCTAGTTGCGAAATATGGCCTTCAAATTCGTCAAAATGGATGTGAAAATATTTTTAAAAAAAATGGAAAATTGGAGGAAGAAATTTACATGGAACAACCCAAGGACTTTGTGGTTCCTGGTAAAGAAAAGAAAGTCTGTAAACTTGTTAAGACATTTCGTGGACTAAAAACAAGCGCTCAAATAATGACATGCGAAGTTTGACCAAACTATGTTGACAAATGAATTCAACATTAATGAATGTGATAAATGTTTTTATATTAAAGACACTCCAAATCACAAGGTCATTGTCTATTTTTATGTTGATGACATGTTGATCATCAAAAGAGACATTTCTGACATAAATGCTACTAAGCATATTCTATAAAGTAACTTCGATATGAAAGACATTGAAGTTACTGATGTGATTGAAAAGGTACTTGACAAGTTCAAGTATTTGGATTTCAATATTGTCAAGACTCCAATAAATATGAGCTTTGTACTTCAAAAGATGAAGGAAAACATGACTCACAATTGGATTATGCTAGAGTATTGAGAAATATGATATATACCATGAAGTGTACGCGATCAGATATAGCATGTGCTATTAGTAAACTGAGTCGGTTCACAAGTAATCTCAGTCAAAATCATTGGATGACAATTAAAAGAGTTTTGGAGTATTTTAAACATACTTTAAAACTATTGCTTTGCATTATAACTAATATTCAACAGTATTGGAAGAATATAGTAATGCAAATTGAATCACCATGTCAAATAAAGTAAAATCCACGAGTGGATATGTATTTACTCTTGGTGGAGGAGCAGTCTTTTGGACATCTTCCAAACAGAAATGTATCGCTCGCTCTACTATGAAATCTGAGTTTATCACTCTAGATAAGACCAGTGAAGAAGTTGAATGACTCCAAAATTTCTTGAAAGATTTTTGGCCCAAACCTATAGCTCTGGTATGCATACACTGTGAGAGTTAATTTGCAATAGGTAGGGCATGGAGCATGATGTATAACGGAAAGTCTCGTCATATATGACGTAGACATAATATCGTTAGAGAACTACTCTCTAGTGGAATTATCATAATTGACTATGTAAAGTCAAAGGATAATGTATCGGACCCACTTACAAAAGGCTAAACTAGAGAGGGAGTTGATAGATTATCCAAGGAGATCAAACAAAGTCATTAATGACGGTTCAACATTGTCAAAATATTTTTTATGGTCCATTCTCATGATAAGACAATGTTCAGTAACAAGGATAAATGCATTAGGACTTTTTAATGATTTCTAAGTTTGACACAGGATATATCAAATGGTGTATCTACGGGATGACACATTTAGAAATCACATATGTAAGTGTGAAGTGTAAGCCGCTTCAAGGAGAATCCGGTAAGGCCAGCTCTCTACGCACTTATAAACCAAGACGTGTTCATGGCTGAAACGAACAAAACAATGAGAATCAAAAATAGTTCAAGGGTTGATTGTGTGACTTATGTTGTCTAGGTATACACCAAAGCTCGACAGTTTAAAGATATCAAATCTACCGATTGACCGAGTATATCCGATATATGTTCACTATGAAAAGTTCAAAGGGAAACCCACTTATCCAGATGCAATCAATCTTTACTTACAAATCACACATTTTTTCATGCATATATTTTAAAAATAGCCATTCCCTATTCATGTGGGGGATTGTTGGATTTTAAAGGTGTGAACAAGAAATGAGGGTTGTGACTCTCCTGAAGAGTTGTAACTATGCCGAAGGGTTGTGACCTTTATGAAAGGTTGTATCCTTTCTAAAGGGTTGTGACCGTTTGAAAGGTTATGCCTTTTCCAAAGTGTTGTGACCTTTCTAAAAGGTCGTCTTCTTTCCAAAGGGTTGTGACCTTTACCCTTTGTTGGCAATAAATAGAGAGGTTTTTGCTCATTTTTCTGCATCAAATTCTTCCCTTCTTTTGCATACATTTCTTACAAAATAAAATCGATCGATTGTGTTTGTGGTGTGATTTGTTGCTGTCATTTTGTAACTATGCCGAAGGGTTGTGATCTTTATGAAAGGTTGTGTCCTTTCTAAAGGGTTGTGACCGTTTGAAAGGTTATGCCTTTTCCAAAGTGTTGTAACCTTTTTGAAAGGTTGTCTTCTTTCCAAAGGGTTATGACCTTTACCCTTTGTTGGCTATAAATAGAGAGGTTTTCACTCATTTTTCTGCATTGAATTCTTCCCTTCTTTTGCATACATTTCTTACAAAATAAAATCGATCGATCGTGTCTGTGGTGTTATTCGTTGCTGTCATTTTGAGTTCGTTGAAATTATCGAAGTTTGAGGTACTGCTACTTCTTTAATGGTTAATCCGTTTTTATCTTGGGAGGAATTAATCTGCAACCTCGGGTACTTGAGGGGATTAAATTTCTTAAGGACACATAGTGGGTTCTGTGGACTCGGATAGTTCTGTGTTTTTCTTTTCATCTTTTATTATTTCTGATTTGCTAATTTGAATACAGGAGATAACAGTTGTAATATCATCGCCCCAGCTTCAGCAGTAATTGTTCTTTCATTCAGAATTCCTATATCTTGACAATGGAACGTAAAACTTTGTTCTGAACTTTTTGTGTCGATCTAACTCATGCTAAACGTATATTCATACATGCACACACAATCAATTTCCCCCATTTTGATGATGATGATGAACTATGCAAGTGTATACATCACATCACCTAACTGACATTGGCCTAGATTTTTCCTCTTTTGGCATCATGAAATTAAAAACGTGCAAAAGAGCATAGAATCAATATAGGAAGCGGAATGCCACAATGTTAACTCTGGCCACTAGAGCTACACTTATTAGCCATCTCAAAGAGAAATCTACACAATAAGCTTAAGAGGATGAGGAAGAAATTAATCAGAATATAGAGCCGAACTGGCCCTTAGCAAATCCAGAGAAAGTTTGTATATTACAAAGGGCACAAATCATGAGGGGATCGGATAGGTAATGAAGAGGAGGGTGGAGGGGTGGAATTATTCTAGACAATGAGAGTGCAAGCATTGTGGTCCTTCTATTAGCCTTAGAGCTAGGTCCTTTGTTGGGTAAGCAGTCACATTCCTTTGTAATACATGTATCTAGTAAATTGTGCAAGACCTTTGGTTTGATATAATGACTAATATAAATAAAGATATAATTGATGATTATAATCATCATCTAAAGTTGCCTTGAATACCCTAATATAATTTGAGCATTCTCTAAGAAAAATATTCCCCTTCTATATTTCCTACTGTTATCATTGCTTAAAGACAATTAAAAAGTAAGTGTATTAAACTTGTTATACCATCACATAATCTAAAAAGGTAATTAACTTTGTTAAGTAGGTCATCTACAAGAAAAATATCTAATTCCTCTAGAACATCTACAAGAAAAATCTAGTAAACTTAATATCCATAAAACGTGGTATTAGTAACAATGAAAATAAGGTAGGTTGCATGCTACGATAAATGCAAATTAAAGGTAGAAATTTGCTTAAGATGGCAAAAAGAGTTTGTAGAGAGTGAAAAACATTAGAATTGCATGTGTATCTCATTCATCACATCTTATGCCACACTAGCCTTAACGTGGAAGAGGTTGCTGCATGAACTTGTGTGGTGTCCAGGGGATGGTATATATCAAATCAATCATATCTCCCCATATGGACCATTGCATTGCGTTGGTGGTTAAACATAATAAGCATTAAGGACCATTTGGGTGACAAAGAGTCTCTAGGCATAAAAAAAGAACTAGTTTTGCAACCGGTACTTCATGGGATAGAAATTCTGCTCCAGCGATAATAGTTGTTCGTTTCCTAGCCAACCTTATAATTAATTGATTTTAAATGTTAAAAGAACAATAATTGAATTAGTAAATAGAAACCTTTTTATGAGATTTTTTTTATTTCCCTGATTTCATTGTGATATAAAAAGCCTACTAAGTACTAACTGATTTTTGCATGCCAAAATTAATTCCATGATTCGATTTAGATCTGGTTAGACTCGATGTTTTCTTTAAGAAAATGGGGGACATGTGTAGTTGATAGATGCGTGTTACCTTCCATACTATACTTCTATTAGAAATTAGCATGTCTTAAGTGTTTTCTTTCATCGTTAGATATTATGCCTTATTTATTTAGTTGCTAGATGCATGTTACCTTCTATACTAATATTAGAAATTAACATGTTTTAAGTGTTTTCTTTCATCGTTAAATATTATGCCTTGTGTCTTTGTAGCACCTTTGAAAATCTTGAGTTGAGATCTTTTGTCTCATTCCTAAAAGTTCTGTTTAGGATTTCATAGAATCTTCTGCATGACTTTGTCTTACTTCACCTACGTACTCTGTGTTACTAGCTATATATGAAAAGATCTGAAATCTTAATATATTGATTAACTTCTTGTTTGCTTCGGAGCCCATTTGTATTTCCTAGAGTAGTTTAGTGATATGATTAGTCTCCTATCTCAACCACATGCATATGCTTAAATTAGTATTTCAACCAATATAGAATCACAAGGGACAATCGAATCAACTCGGAACAAAAAGGGGAATCGCTACAATAAAAGGTAAAAGCCATCCAAAATAAACAAGGACATAAAAAAATTTAAGGGAAAATGCATAAGTACCCCCAGCCTATACCCGAAATCCCTGAGACACACCTAACCTTTACTAAGGTCCCATTACCCCCCTGAACTTATTTTATATATAATTTTTTACCCCTTTTCAGCCTACGTGGCACTATCTTGTGGGCCCAGCGCGTGTTGACTTTTTTCAAGAATAGTGTCACGTACGTAGGCCGAAAAGGGGTAGAAAGTTAATTAAAAAATAAGTTCAGGGGGGTAATAGGACCTTAGTAAAAGTTAGGTGTGTCTCAGGGATTTCGGGTATAGGCTCGGGGTACTTATGCATTTTCCCAAAATTTAAAGCTACAAGAATGTGGCATTCACATATTATGGCGTTCCACTCACCATAAAAAGAGTCTCTTCAAGAGTATTAGCTTCTTATTTTTGTATTCTTAGTGTCTTTTTCTTCAATGAGCTTTTAATTATCCTCTAACATCAGCATCGCTGGATTCCAAACTGTTTCTTTATACAGCCTCATCTCGAACTTCAACCTTGATTTCTCATGTGAATGCTATATTAAAGTTGTCCATGTCTCTTGTTATGAAATGTTACCATAAAGCTTACATTTCCCGGGACAAAAGTGAATGTGATTCTTGTAATAACCGAAAATTTGTAATCTAAGACTTGAACCATTCTTCATTTATGTATAAGGTCATAACGGGTAACTCTTAAAATTGTGCTTAGGTATTAAGCTCAATTATTTAGTGTGAAAATAAATTTAGAGATGAATTAAGGTCACGAGCCTCTAGCACAAAGTTGAGTTGAAAGCTTCCTTACCGATTAAGTTTTGATATAAGATTCTACTTGAGTCAATTTCAAACGACCATATCTCTTAGAATATGAAGAGTTATGTAACCCATAGTATAACACCCCGAAAATTTCTAAGCTAAGGCACAAACTATTCTTTATTTACATGTAAGGTCGTATTGGGTGATTCTTAAATTACTCATATGTGTAAAGTAAATTCTTTAGTGTGGAATGAATTTGGATATGAATTAAGGTCACTAGAACCCCCTCGCACAAAGTTGAGTTGAAAGATTCCATAACAATTAAGTTTTGATGTAAGACTATACTTGGGTCAACTTTAAACGATCATATCTCTTAGAATATAAAGAGTTACATGACCCATAACCTATCACATTAAAGGTATTTGAATCTTCTTTCCAAAGCCACCAATTTTGCATCAATCTAAGCTCCAGTGCAGTGACGAATTAGCCGATGGAAAAAATACTAAAAATGGTCGTTTTTGTCTTTTTACCTCTAAGAAAACCCTAAACAAATTTCTTGGCTAATTAAAAGCTCGAACCAAACAGATTTTCATCTCTTAATCCACTACTAAAAAAACAGTGAATACCGACCTAAAAATTTCCGACCTCAAATGGAGGTCGGTAATTTCCGACCTCCGGAGGTCGGTATTTACAACTAGTCGGTTTTTATGCAAAATAAAGCGGGAAAACCAAATTCCGACCTTTGGAGGTCGGAATTTTTCCCGGAAAAAATGAAAACCGACCTCTTGATGTCGGTATTAAATAAATAAATAAATAACAATATTTTATTTTTCCTCAATTA